>CAUYSK010045538.1:0-44664 GCA_963575035.1 Avahi laniger | reverse complement strand
AATGAATGTATCAGTCAGGGTCCAATCAGGATACAAAAACCGCATGGTAATTTGAACAGGAAAAGTTTAATATAAAGAATTAGTAACTATAATGTAAGATTGGTGTACTAAGGGATTGGCCAGTAAGAAGTACAAGGAGCTGTAAAGAATACAGGAATAGCAGATAGAAGGAGCAACCACCACCCCTAGGGCTGAGATCGAGCATCTAAGGAGGAGCCCCAAGCCCCAGGTCAGTTGGAGGACTTGGCTCTGGCTCATTGAGTGGCAGAGAAGCCTCTATTGTGCTGCACCCACAGGACTTGTTATAAATCTACCCTTTAGGATGCCAGGGAAAGCTTTTCACTGGAGATGTCTCACCGGAGCCATCCCGCTACAAAACTGCCCAAAGAAGTTACAGGGGGAAGCTGCTGGCTGAGGATACCACTGCCTCCCACACGCTGCAGAAGCAGGCCCTGGAAAAGCTACCCATACTGGAAGAACCAGATGCTGGAAAAGCCACTTACACTTTAGGAAGCTGGTGCGGGGGGGGTCACATGTGCTGTGGAAGCCTGGCTCTGAAGTCACAGGAGCCACGTGCTGGAGAAGCAGCACGTGCTGCCAGAGCCTGCTGATTGCGCACACAGGAACCAGGAAGGAAGACACTCTCTCCTGAAACGTCTCTCTAGCGCCCTCTACTGACAAATCTTACCACGCCAGGTGACAAAGGGGAAATGTTTCAAGGACCCAGATCCATTTTCACAGATTAGGCACTGAAGGTGGAGCTGGAGCTGAGAAGCAATGAATTGGTAAGTGGCAAAGAGAGTACATCCTTTAATGGAATCTCTGTACTTGGTATACTGTTTTTTTTTTTTTTTTTTATCTGTGAAAGAGTTTTCTCTGATACTTGTACTTGAGTGACTACTTGGGAATTTGTCTGCTTCTACCACCTCCAATCCTTGAGAATGTCTACAGCTTAATGGTAAATAGATATGATCACTTTGGTATTTATAACATACTGTGAATCCACTCAACTCTTCACATCCCTATTTCTCAAAAAAGATGTACCTTTTTTTCCCTTGTTCAAACTGTTCCTGAGTGAGCCTGTATCTCTACCACTCTGGACAAATATATTCAAGCATTCTGGTGTTAGAGGAAGTTGGATAGACAGTGTGATGCTGCTCTCATCCTGCCGGATTTGCTGGAGTGATCCTGAGCCTTAGAAATGGAAACTCTGTTGCCTTTAACTTTCTTTGCCTTCAAGGGTGGCCATGTTGCCTCAGATGGTTTTACACAGAGATTCAGCAGAGTTGAGGACTGTTGAGCTATTTTCACTATGAAAGATACAGATTATAGTTTTTAACAACTTGTTGCATTTATTATATTTTGGAAAATACAATATATAAAAATATATTTCATTAATGAAAATGCTTTGCATTATAGGTGTTTGTTATCTTTAGCGTTAAGTCTCTGGAAACCTTTATTTCACTCGTGTCATGGTTCTATCCCCCATATTCAGTCCACAGAGACTTTGGAAAACATTTGTTTATAACTTGAATTTGAAGGCATTTTCTATGCTACCAAATGTTCGTTCACACAGCAGTTATTCATTCGTGCATTGATTCATTTATGATATAAATGTATATTGAGCATATCATTCTCCATGGTAGGTTGTGGGAAGAGGAGTAATTGCAAAAATGCATGAAAGATTTCCCATCTGGACAGCACTTCAAAAATCAAGAGGGAAACAGACAATTGTTATACTATGTTTGGGGGTCCACAAGACCACCCTTAGGTTCAGTGATTCACAACAAGTCTCACGGAACTCAGCAAAGTTGTTATGCTCACGGTTACAGTTATTACAGCAAAAGGATACAGATTAAAGTCAGCCATAGGAAAAGGAGGATCAGTAGGAGGAAAGTAGGGTCCAGAAGAGACGAGGCACAAGTTTCCAATTGTCCTCTCCCAGTGGAGTCATATGAACAGCACTTACTTCTCCCTGCAAGGATGTGTGACAACACTCAGGGAGCACTGCCAACCAGGGAAGTTCCCTTGAGCCTTGGTGTCCAGGGTTTTTACTGGGGGCCAGTCACATGTGTGTTACTGACTACCCATGTGGCTGACCTTAGTCTGCAGCCCCACCAGAGGTCAAGTTGATAGCCCAAGGCTCCTGCCATAAATCACATTGTTAGCATAGACTCCCTCGGCTGCCTGGCATGGTCCAAGGCCACCACTATAAATCATATTGTTAGCATAGACTCTCTGGCAAAGCCCCCAAGTAAACAAAGACACTCTTATCAGACAGGACATTCCAAGGGTTTATAGGTTACCTCCCAAGAGCCTGGCAAGGCCCAAACCTTTCTTGGAAATGTGCAGAGTGTGAACAACCCTGAGTTAATCCTTTTCTGTTCATCATTTACCTCTGTCTTTTCCTGGTTGTCTTCATCTATAAAATGAAGTGAAGGCAAGATGGACCAAGATAATTCCTGTCTTTAAAATGCTACAGTGATTTAAAATTTTAATTAAGTGATGCAGAAGTAGTGTAAGCTTTAAAGACCATTCTAATTCAACAAATGTTTAAGAAACACCAGAATGTAAAGCGAGGACACAATTTTGTATATTTCTTACAATCAGGTAATAGTTCTCTTTATCTTTGCATCGAGCTTGTAAAGAAAAATGGTGCTTTTCAAGCCACACTCTCACCCCCTCTTGGCCCTTCTACCCTGCCTAGAATCCCTACCCAAATCTCTGGAAAATGAGTGCTTCTCATGAGACTTTGAAAATTAGTTCGGGCTAATTGCTGCTGGATAAGTAGTGTTTAGCAGCTGTTTAAAATAAGGGAAAAAGGGAGATGGGTTTATATTGCAGCAAGAAGAATTTAGGTTCAATTTAAGGACAATTTGCTAACTAAGAAGAACATGAAAAACTAAAATAGTTATCAACGTTTATGGAGTCTCCTTGTCTAGAAAAAAATCAGAAATTGTATTCCTTTATCTTTCTGGGTAGTTTAAGTTTAGATCTGACCTTCCAAAGATGCTGTTTTTATTGTAACACCCCTAAGCTCAGAAATTAAACCATATCCAAAATAAACTCAGCAGCTCAGGCTCCAAAAGCAGATTAGAATGTTTTAGTAGAAAGAACATATTTATGGCATTTCAGTTTGAGCTTCAGCTTGAAGGTGGGTTAATTTTGGAGTATTGTATGGGGGTTACTTGGGATGAGAAATGCTGGAACACAGAGTTATGTTTTGAGCTAGTATTCCAGCTCTCTGTAGGAGTAGGCTTCTGCTCACGGGAAGCTAAAATGAATTTGAAAGATACAATTACCATGCCTTCAGAGAAAGTAATCTTCTACTTAAAGAGCAAAGCAATCAGTACCTAGTTGAGCAGGTAAACTTGATTCAGCATTGGGCAAAGCCAATTAATATCCACTAATGTTTCAACTGCTTCCTGCTGATTGACACTTCCTTTTCTAGTTTTATAGAATGACATCTTTACAAATGGCATAGGAGACTACCATAAGAAATCATTATTTCTGGAGTAGACTAGGATAATGTATCATTAAAAGTCATTATGGAAAGTGAGATGTGATGGCCAGTTCACAATTTGTGTAATTCTAGAACAATCTTAATAATGTAAGAGTTCATTTATTACCAAAATGAAGAGAAAGAGAGAATGACAAAATCTCACCAGGGAAGAACTGCTCTTGGTCTAAGCAAAATTAGCATTAAATTCACTAAAGTTCATGTTACCAAACCGAACTTGGATCCATTCACCTGGTGCAGCAAAGCCAAACACTGACACCCAGGTATGCAGTGAGAGGATGCAACAGAATAGTTGCCCCTCCTCCCTTAGATACGGAGCATAAATCGAGAGTGTAGAATATGTAACAGAGGGAATGGCCCAGGGGAAAAATGGCGAAAGATGTTTTCTGTCTTTTTAAAACTTCCTCCACTCTTTTTGGGAACTGAGGCCTGCATCCCTGCCTTGGGCAAGTGATCTGGTAGAAGGGGCAGGGGAAAGTCTTTTGTTCTTTGTGTTACAGGAGATAGCTCAGCTGAACTGTGGCCTCCATCCCAGACCATCCCAGGCCCAGTGCAGAGGTCTGGGTGGGCCTCCCGACCAGGTGGGCAGAGGACAAAGGCTTTGTCTTCGGCAGAGATGGGATGTTTAAAATCATTAACTGTAGTTAAATGACAATAGCCTAGAACTGAGGGTCCTCCCTTTAAAAGCTCTGTATTTCTGCTTATGTACAGAAATTTGGATTTTGAGATGATAGTCTACCATTTTCCTCCTTTGCCGGTAAAGTAATAAACTTCTCTTTCCTTCTCCTCAACTACTTGTCCCATTTTTCTGATGCAGCCTCATGGACAGGTGCCAAGCTTTTGGTAACAAGAAGGAAAGGCATTTATTGTAAGGCACCAGGCAGCTAACACTTAAGACCTGAATGTCCCAATAGCTTACAAGCAAGGATTTTTAAAGGCAGGAGTACATTTTAGGAAAGCAGAAGTTATAGGCAAAATCATAAATCAATACATGGAGGTTATACATTGGTTTGGCCTAAAAAGGTGGATATTTTGAAGCAGGAGCCTTACAGGTCATGGACAGATCCAGAGATTCTTTGACTTGCTATTGGTTAAGGAAGCAAGGCTTTTTCTAAAAACTTAGGGTCAGCAGAAAGGAATTTTAAGGTTGACCTGTGGGTATGATTTTTTGCAAGTCCCCCAGAAGAAATTTAGAACAAAAGTAGGTGGTCAAAATTCAGTCCTCAGTTCCCCCTTATCTGAGGTCTAGTTATAACTGTTGGTTGGCATTTACCATCTGGTGGGGGTCTGGGTTTCTGAAAAAGAACTCAAGAACATATGTTAAGTTGTTATCTTTTAGTTTCTATAGAGAACCAAGATACCTTGGGACTCTGACTTGCTTGTTTGCTATTATTTAAGATATTACTATCTTCTTTCTTATCAGGTTGCTCATTTACTTCTCAAGGGTAGCTGGGTGCCTGGAATTTCCCATGTAGGGACTCAAGGTTTTTTTCTTTATGCTTGGGGCAGGCCCTTAAGAGTGGTCCCTGCTGCGTCTCATTCATCACACAAACAGATCACCAAAGATGCATGGAAGAAGTAATAGTAAATATATTCTTAAGATGAGCTAGTTGACTGACTTTGAGACATTGACACTGCATCAAAGTAGCCAAATGAAACAAATGTAGTAGTTTCAAGATCAGAAAAATTTTCCAGTTTGCCCTTGTCTGGGTGCTTTCTTGAGACCAATTATCATCAGTATCAGCATCACCTCTGAAAGGTTGTTAGAGATGCAAAATCGGTTCTCAGCACAGACCTACAGAACCCAAATCTGCATTTTCACAAGATCCTTGGAGTGATTCACATGCCCATTCAAGTTTGAGAAGCACTGCTTACAAATCTGGCCAGCTGCCTGTTTTTGTAAATAAAGTTTTATGAGTCAAGCTTTTGCATTTACCTATTGTCTAGGATGTCTCTTGGTCTTTTGAGCAACAACGATAAGATGAGTACTTGTGACAGAGACTGTATGACTCACAAAGCTTAAAATACTTGCTATCTGGACCTTTAGAGGAAAGTGTGCTGTACTGCTGTGAGTCTGGAAGATTTTTTCCTAGCTTTGTTGAGATGGGAAGAAAACTGCTTTTTATTATCTGCAGTAACAGAAGTTTTAAGATGCAAGCATTTGTTATACCTTTTATACTAGAAGCTCTACTTACTTTCCCCTTTCTTCTCTTTTTTTCTTCTTTTGAAAAGATTTCAAGGTAAGAGGAAGAAAAGAGATTAAAATAGTTTAAGAACTTTTGTATTATAAACTATGCAAAAATAATCTATTTAGGTCATTTTGTTTTCTAGATTAGGATGTCAGGTATTGAATAGACCACTTTTCATACTTTGTAAAGATCTCCTAAAATGCTCTGCATGCATGGTGTCATTCACATGGTCTCTTCCTTCTCCAAACCCTGGGATTTAAATAATAATGCTACCCAGTACAACAGTCCCTTTGTATCATCCTTTATATTGTTCTCTTGCAATTTTTTGCATGTAACAAACTTTCACCTTCTTACCAAGATTGCAAGCTGCTCAAAAGTATTTTACTGATGTTTTCTGAGTATTTCTCTTTAATACTTTCTGGGCCCCAAATAAAATTCAATACCTGATTATTGATTGAGAGGGCAGGACCACGGTGGCTCTGTGTTTCTGGCACCTAACAAAGTGTCCTTTATATAATAACAGTGAAGAATCATTTGTTGTGTAATTCCTTTGCAAAAAAAGAAAAATTTTATAAAAAGCATAATTTAACAAAAGTCAAAACGACCAAAAATTTCATTATTGGGGCACTGCAGGAAATGTGGCCTTCAAAAAGAAAATGGCCCATAGAACAGGACTGCCATCCTTGATGGAGGTACATAGTACATTTATGACTGTTCATGCATTTCTCAACCCACACGTGTACTGCTGTTCTTTGGCGACCATGTCATTTCTACCACCTCATCAGCATATATGAATATGTATTGTTTGTGAGCCACTAATATGAAAAATAAAAAAGCTTTATTCCCAAGAATGTTGACATTAACTCAGCCTCAGGACTTTATCCAGACACCAAATGCTCTGAGAAGCCAGATGGCATCCTGATCTTAAGGTTGGAAAAAAATTGATGGGCTCTGCTTTCCACGTACCCGTATACCTGAGAGTTAAGAGAGGGCTTTACAGAAGATTTCACTGTGAAGAAAGAGTCTGGATAAGAAAAACAAAATACAATTCCTGTACTGCCTGACATTAGAGGTAGCAATAGGCCTACTAGTCTAACTATTTAGCATCTAACACAAATGAAAATCAAATCCTCACATTCAGCATTGAAGACGTTTTAATAAATGTCCATTTATTGCATGGTCTTGTATAATGTGAACTCAATAGACATATATCCTGCCTTTGGAAAATTACTCTGGGAAAGATCATTTATTTATTACTTTCAGTAAATATTTACTCAGTCCCTTCTATGCTGGGTACTGTTCTATAAGCTGGGGACATAATAGAGATGAAAGCAAACACAAATCCCAATCTCACAGAGCTTACATTTTAGTGAGAGAGAGAAAATAAAGAATAAGTAGAATGTATATAGAGAGCACTAAGTCACAAGTAAATGTCTACAGAGATAGTGCTAAATGGTGATGAGAGGTATTGGGGGAAGGATCTGAATTTGACATGGGGTGGTGTAGGGGTCAGGGATGGTCTCCCTGAGAAGGTAAATGCCTGGAGCCTACCATCTAAGACTTCTCTATGGAGATGAATGATGCAGGAATGGGTAGGCACAAGCTTATCTGGTCCGCAAATAGGGCAATGGAGAAAGTAAGAACAGCTGGGAATGGAGGGCAGGACATCAGACATTGGCACTATGTGCTAGTGTCAGCCAAGGAGCAGGTGTCTGTGTCAGGCTTGCGCTTCATTAAGTTGCCGTAGAGGAAGTGAGATTGGAGGAGCTCCTTGAAGAGAGGCTAATGTAATCTGACCACATTGGAGCATTTCTCTGGAATAATAATTTTCTCAGGACAGAGTGCCCTTCCATTAGTTGAGTGCAGACCAGCCAGTTTGCTCTCTCTCTCCAGCCTCCCAGTCCCTCACTCTCCCGACCCTCTTGCCTCCTTCCCCCTGCCACATCCAGAGTTTTGGGGGAACTAAGGAGAACTCCACTCAAAACTGCCCCGTGCTTTCTGGTGGACGGAGGGCAGAAGTCAAGGGCAAATATCAGAGCAGCTAAGCCAGAGGAGAATAAATAAGGCCACTTGTTACGCCAGGTCCTCTCAATTTTCATTCCACAAAGCCAGAAGAGGTCACAAAGTTCTACCACCTTTACAAAAAATATATTGATCTCTATTATCAGCTGGTACCAGCCGGGTGTCACTCCTGTCTCCTTTTGCTGTGAGACACATATGGCTGTGGCTAGGACCCCACAAATCATCCAGTAAGTTCATTTTTATTAGTAGCTTCTGCTTAATTAAGGGATGCATCATGCTCCATCAATCAGCTTCTGTGCATGCGAGTCATTCCCAGTCACTCCACTACTAATGGATGTAGTTCTGGTGCTTTAGGGAAAATAAAAGATCTGGGACATACTGGCTCCAAAAGTCCAGGGGAGTAACGTCTGACAGCTGGAGCACTGCTGTGGCAATTCCTTTAAACGTGAGACTGACGACAGAGGCAAGTAATAGGTGATGTGCTGAGTGCCTCTACTCTTCAAAGATACGAGCTTTGATTCATGGGATGAGATGCCTGTTGGGTAGATGTTGCCCTAATATATTAATATTAGGTACTAAATAGTATACAGTAAAATGAGCTATAGGTTTTCATTATTTAGAAAGTACATAATGCAAGATATATGGAATACCAGAAGGCAAAATGCCACAGACAAAAATGAGATTGGTATACAGATGGTCCCCAATTTTCAATAATTCGACTTCAAGATTTTTTCACTTTACAATGGTACCCATACAATCATTTATTTTTTCACTTTCAGTACAGCATCCAGTAAATTATATGAGATAGTCAACTCTTTGTTATAAAATAGGCCCTGTGTTAGGTAATTTTGCTTAACTGTAGGTTAATGTAAATATTCTGAGCACGGTTAAAGTAGGCTAGACTAAGCTGTGGTGCGTGGTGTTCAGTAGGTTAGGTGTATTAAATACATTTTTTTTTTTTTGGAACAGAGTCTCACTGTGTTGCCCGGGCTAGAGTGAGTGCCGTGGCATCATCCTAGCTCACAGCAACCTCAAACTCCTGGGCTCAAGCGATCCTTCTACCTCAGCCTCCTGAGTAGCTGGGACTACAGGCATGTGCCACCATGCCCGGCTAATTTTTTCTATATATTTTTAGTTGTCCAATTAATTTCTTTCTAATTTTTTAGTAGAGACGAGGTCTCACTCTTGCTCAGGCTGGTTTCGAACTCCTGAGCTCAAACAATCCGCCCGCCTCGGCCTCCTAGAGAGCTAGGATTACAGGCGTGAGCCACCGCATCCAGCCTAAATACATTTTTGACCTAATGATATTTTCAACTTATAATGGGTTCATTGGAGACATAACCCCATCCTAAGTCAAGGAATATCTGTATGGTTTTAACGCTTTTCAACTCCATTTCAACTCTATTTCAATAAAGTGACTCATTTCATGTAATAATTAAAACTTCGAATTGAGGTATCGCCCCCTCCCTATCTTGGGCCTTTTCTAGTTGGTTTCTTATCCTTTCCCTCCCCCAGCTATTCTTTTCCTCTTGTATCTTGTTAACTGTAGTATCTGATCCCTCTAGTTTTAAAGAAGAGAAAGAAAAGGAAGAAGAAGAGGAAAGTGCCCACTTGACTGGTGTTGTTGGGTGATGTAGCTTAGTGTCGTTGGACTTCGCAGATGCTTCAGATGATCTTTCTTTTTTGGAATCTTTAATGTATTTTTGTGACTTACTATCACAGAAATATGCCTTCACTGCCCTTGAATTCATCCCTATTGTGGCTGAGGTTCTCTGACTCCTATAGCCACTAGCCATGTGAGGACCACCTGCTACCTCCAGCTCGTTTCTCTCAAGATCTTCTTGTCTATTCAGGTGGTTTTCTAGGGGACGATGTAAGAAAATCCCATGGCGACTTCCTATTGTAAATGATCTTCATCTGAGTCACAGAAAATGCTCGCACACTGTTTGCCCTGAAATTTTCTGGGTGCACAATTACTTTCGAGTCACAGCCTTCTACTTTGCTACCCTGGCCATCTTAGCAGCCGATCACGTTCTCTGTTTCTGAGGAATGACTCATATATTCTACTGTGACCCAACGCGGCATGAGCTCCGTAGTAATCTCTCCAAGTTGCTTTTTAAATTCCTTCTATCTTGCCTTGGGGTATAATAAGAATCCTTCACCCTTTCTCTGTGATGGGGTGGTACTCACAGTATATCAACAACTCTTCTCTGGAATCCTCCCTCCAAAGTCCTCTTCGAATCTGCAGTACCTGACGCTTTTATACCCTCAATGTGAATGAGAGATTTAGGAGTTATGAAGTGGGCTCTGAGCCACCTACTGTAAAAAAATTTTCATCTTGGTCTAACTCCACATATACCTCAATCAAAATTCTTATTTAAATGTCCTATTACACAGAAATGCTTTTTTTTTTTTTTTTGCTTTGGATACCTTTGACCTGCCTCCCAAGATGTGTTTATTCACAGAATAATGCATGTGCTTATCTTCTAGAGTACAAAATACTTTAGATCAGGATGGATGGTTGTTTTGTTTGTTTTTCTAAATTACAAGCAGAAATATTTAGACATGTTCAGGGCAGAATAAGTCAGTGATAATATCACTTAAGGAAATAGCAAAAAAAAAAAAAAATGTGATAGAAAATCTGCAAAGAATGACATGAGCATGCCAGGGTTAAATTTTGACTTTTATATATTGGCGCACACCCCAGTAGCCTGGCTACTTGCTCCAGTCTCCTTCCATGTGGAGTGGTGCTAAGCTCACTTCAAGGGATAACAATGCTAAGAGGCCTGTTGGAAAAACTGCTCCATGGAGTTCAACACACTGTTCACTTGAGAGGAAAATCAAATTTTCTTTCAGTCCTAGAGCAGTGAAAAGGCGGCACATTAACCCCCTGCATCCTTTCCATAATGTGGAAAGTAAATCTAAGTAATGCTGCACCACGAATGTGAGGCTACATCGTCAAAAATACATAGGTCAACATTTTCCTGACATTTTTTCACAGTCATTTTCTCTTCTATGCATTTTATTATTATGATGGCTATTAAAGGGTCTTATACACTACGTGGAAAGGGTGAAAAATGGCAGCCAAACATTGAGTGTAGTTTTTTTTTTGTAATATAAATAAAGGTGGGCTACAGTATTGGTGATTATTATTATATATATTCATTATACAATAAATACATGAAGGAAGTTTTATATCAGAAGGGCATATCTCTGGCCCTTCCCCCCGCCCCATTTATCCTTAGAGAGATTTTCTCCCTAAGGGATTGTATGAAGAAGTTTTGTGACTTTTGGAAGAGAATATATAGAGGGTATGATGTAGCCTTAAGCTCCCTCCACTTGCCACTCTTTGTGAATTGAGTTGGATTATGTCATTTCCTCTGATGCCCTGTAATGCAGCCTTAAGAATAATGACCCTGCAATGTGGCTCTGCTGAAAATGGCTTTCCCAGTGCCAAAAAAGATGATTCATACTTGGCTTAGGAGCCATTTCTGGAAACTGCCAGAACAAAGGACAGAGGTAATTCACTAAGGAGTTCCATCATTGTCCAATCCAATTTGAAAATGATGGTGCAATCACTAAATATAAACATTTTAATTGATATATCTATGTGTGGAGGTATGCCATGTATGTATTTATTTTGTATATAGATATTTATAATACAGATGTGTTTAAACATACACTACAGTGTGTATGTGTTTATTTTAAGGGCAGAGATGTATTAAATTATTATTATTCATTCTTTAATTTTAATTATGTTGTCCCAAACAGGTTAATACTCTGCTACAATGACACCAACCTGAAAATAGCAGCTTGACTGAAATTGTAACTATTGTAACTCTGTCATTATACATTCTCTTGTTCCCAGGAATTAATAAAAATCACTCTAAAAAAAGACATACGTGGTCATCATATCCACTTCTACCGCCTGCTGCCAAAATTTAAGAAGCATCCGGCCACTTGAGTGGTCAGTGTTTCCAGCGGCAGAGTTTCCTACTACTTCTTGGGGAAGATGTATCCTCAGAGACCTTGTTAGGGAATTTATATCCACATACCTAGGGATGCCTTCGCAGCAGTGTGTTACATACCTCATTTGACCACCCAGTTATCATAGTCCTCCTTGGCTATGTGTCAGACTGCACATTTATTTTTCTTAATCTTTTCTGAAAAATCAATTCTCTGAGTCCCTTAATCATTTTTATTGATCTCTGTTGAATTTTCTCTAATATGATGGCACCTATCTTCTCTGGAGTACAGGCATTTGCTACTCTACTCATCTTTACCATTCAACGTTCAGCTTCAACTGGGTACCACGTAGTCTAGGGTACAAGCTGATTTTTGTCTCATAGAACATCCACTTCCTATCGTTTTGTGAGACTCAAAAATACATTATAGTAAAATCTAAGAACTTGCTTCTTGCTCACGTTTGGTGTTTCTTTTGTGTGTGTGGGTGTGTGTGTGTGTGTGTTTTGTTTTTGTTTTTTTAATCAGATTCTACTGTGAACATGGCTTCATGTTACTAAATGCCTTGCAAGTTTTTCAGGTCTCATCTCTCTGAATTTCTAAGGCCACATAGCTACCTTTTCATCTGCCACTCTACCTCCCCTGTCTTCACTAAATTTCACTGCAAGTCAACTGAAAATTGTAAGACTGTATTAGAATAGAAATAAAATACAGATTTTTTTTTCAGTTAAACATCTCTCATCTTGCAAAGGTGGTAAGATTATTGTACAGGCAAAGAATTTATCTGAGAAGTATCAAAGAAAACTTGAGAAGTAACACAAGAGTCCCAGATTCATTATTAGGCCTGGGGAAGGGACAACTTAAATTATAAGGCCCACTGGGTTGGGGTGGGATTGATAACAGGCTTATATGATGACAATTGCTAGCATTTTGTGAGTAGTTCCAAGGTGCCAGCTGCTCTTCCAAGGTTTTTTCACATGTCTCACTTAAAATATCTATGAAAGGCACAATTATTGTGGTCATTTTTATAGATGTAAAAACTAAGACACAGAAACGCCACACATGGTCAGTCTAGTTAGTAAGCTGGCAGAAAGCAAAATTCAAACCCAGGAAGTCTGCTTAAGAAACCACAGACTTCATCACCTGTATTAGAATTAAGCCCACATTTCGAAAATATAGATAAACTCAAGTAGAAGATCAGTGAGGTATCTACCATAGCCTCGGTTATCGAAAATATATTTGTGAAACTTTGAAAGTCAAATTTCCAACAGTACCATCAACTAAAGATTGTTCAGAGAAGTAGACAATTCTGGCTAGAAAAATTTGCTAATTATGTGTGATTTTAAAAAAGTTTTTCTTCGATTAACTTCTTATTAGTAATCCAAAAAAACCATAGTGCTTATTGAGGCCTCTTTAAAACTTCTTTGCCTAGAGAATTACAGATTAACTCTCATCCAAAAAAATAATCTTAAAACTATCTCAGATCCTGAAATTTTTGTTTGGAAACATTGCTTCACATACGTACAGCAAGTTTCCTCACCATTTGTTTGTGCAAATCAATCCTGGAGGAAAGACAGAAATGAACCTGGAAAGGAGTAATCCAGAAGGAAAGGCAATTAATTGGTCATTAAGTTCTTCTCAACCTACAGGTATCCCTTTGGCCTTCACTAGAAAAGCAAAAGCGAGTCTCCATCCCCAGCTTGCTAGAGAGGCCAGCTCAGCTCAGCTAAAATCAAATCCATATTCATCAAATCTCCCTGTTTGGATCACTTATTATGTTAAAATGAAAAGTAGTATTTCAAGGGGATTCGATTTATGTTCCAAGGGACATAAGAACCATTCTTAAAATATGAATGATTCCTGCAATAAATTATTAGTGGCAACCTCTGGTCAGGTCTCTTAGAACTGTTCTAAGGAACTAAAGATGAATTTCTCATTTCTCATTCCCAGAGTTTAGAGGCCTCAAGAATGAGTTTTTTAATCTATGACTTACTGCCTGTTACTAAGTGATTCTGGCTGTGTCAATAAATTTGTTCACAGCTCTAATTGTGTTAATGAATTGAACATAATTAAACTTACAACATGTCATGAGTTTCTTCTGGCAGAACTCAGTAGATTTTTCAAAAAAGATCTCTGTGGGAAAACAAATAAATGTACTGCACAATTTCTGCCATCCCCATATACTTTCTGCAGAGAAAAGACTGAAATAAGGGATTCTGAAATTGGCTTTATGAAGAATATTCCCTCTCTGAAGAAAGCTTTATTCAATTTGTAACACTCGCGACCCGTCCTCTGATTAAATTCACTAGGTTGCAAGCTCCTTTAGGGTAAAAAGTATACATTATCTTATCTTGATCCCCCACACTCAGTACAGGGCCTATTACATAGAAGTGTGTAGAGAATGAATGTGGCCCCATGGGCAAATTTGGTCTGAATGTCCCATTTGGGGCTCAGGGAGGGAAGTGAGCCTACCATGTATTTGGTCATCTCCTATGTGCTAGTCACTAGGCTCAGAGCTCTCACATACAAAATTGTGTTTAATCCTCACAAAACTCAGTGAAGATCTAATTACAGTGGTGCTCCTTTTTCCATGTTTTCACTTTCCATAGTTTCAGCTACCCATGGTACAGACAGTACAAGATATTTTGAGAGAGAAAGAGACCACATTCACATACCTTTTATTACAGTATATTGTTATAACTGTTCTATTATTAGTTATTGTTATTAATCTCTTACTGGGCCTAATTTGGAAATTAAATTTTATCATAGATATGTATGTACATTTCTACGGCCATACCATCCTGAATGCACCAGATCTCGTCTGATCTCAGAAGCTAAGCAGGGTCGGGCCCGGTTAGTACTCGGATGGGAGATATATATGTACAATTCTGTGCCACATAATGACATTTTGGTCAATGACAGACTGCATATATGACAGTGGTCCCATAAGATTATAAGACTATATTTTTACTGTACCTTTTCTATGTTTAGATACACAAATACTTACCATTGTGTTACAATTGCCTACAATATTTATAATAGTACAGTAGCATGCTGTACAGGTTTGTAGCTTAGGAGCCATAGGCTATACCATGTAGCCTAGGTGTGTAGTAGGCTACACCATCAGTTTGTTTAAGTACACTCTATGATGTTTGCACAATAATGAATTGCCTAGTGACACATTTCTTAGAACTTATCCCCATTGTTAAGTGATGTGTGATTGTATAGGAAAAAAACATAGTATACATAGGATTCGGTACTATCCACAGTTTCAGACAACCACTCGGGATCTTGAAATGATCCTCCCGTGGATAAGGGGGGACTGTTGTATCTTCATTTTATATGTGGGGAAGCTGAAGTTCAAAGAGGTAAAGTAACTAATCTGAGCTCAGATTTAAATACATGGGAGATTGGGATTTAAATCCGTGTCTATCAGACCCCAGTACTTATGCTCCTCTCACAGCCCCACACTGTCCTTAGAAAATATCTAATGGATCGGTGTGCTTCATGGGTCCCTGGTTGACAAAAGTGTACTGTGAAAAGTTATCAAGAATTTTCTATGTACCATACTCTTTCCTTAAATGGTTTGCCTTTGCCTAAATCCTTTCCTGAAAAATAAAATTAGTTGGCAGTTAAGAAAGAGTTGCAACTTTCTCCAAGGTATTTTATTTATATGGTATCTTCAAAGTTAAGGGCCATGACTTAACATTTCTTTTATATCTGTTGCAGTGCAATGCATCAGTCTTGCAAACTGTGAGTGATTTTCAGGACATACACCTGAAAAATGTGGTGAAAAATTTGAGTCATTTGACATGTGTATTCCTAGCTGAGATCAAACAGAGTGATAGTTTGCCTTCTTGTCTCAGTTCTTGTATACTGTAAACAAGTGTTCCCTTTAGTGCCACCTTTTCCCAATTTTTATAACTTTTGTGGTGATTTTGCTGTTTAAAATGGATCCCGGCCGGGCGCGGTGGCTCACGTTTGTAATCCTAGCTCTCTGGGAGGCCGAGGCAGGCGGATTGTTTGAGCTCAGGAGTTTGAAATGAGCCTGAGCAAGAGCAAGACTCCGTCTCTACTAAAAATAGAAAGAAATTAATTGGACAACTAAAAACATATAGAAAAAAATTAGCCGGGCATGGTGGCACATGCCTGTAGTCCCAGTTACTCGGGAGGCTGAGGCAGTAGGATCACTTGAGCCCAGAAGTGTGAGGTTGCTGTGAGCTAGGCTGATGCCACGGCACTCACTCTAGCCAGGGCAACAGAGTGAGACTCTGTCTCAAAAAAAATAAATAAATAAACATAAATAAATAAATAAAATGGATCCCAAGTGTAATGTCTCATCTGGCAGGGATGGCGAACGTGCAGTCTTAAGGCCCCTTGTGGCCTTCTAGGTCCTTAAGAGCGATCTTAAGGTCTCAGATTCCCCATCCCTGGTTCAAAGTCCAAGAAGGCTAAAATGTGCCTTATGGAGAAAATATATGTATCACATAAACTTCATTCATATATATGTAATATATATATAGTGCTGTTACCTATTGATTCAATGTTAATGAATCAACAATATATATTAAATAGGATGTCTTTAAATAGAAACGCAGATAAAACAAGGTTATGTATTGATCAGTTGACAAAAAGGTTGTGACCAGAGGCTCACAGGAACCTAATTCTGTATTTCCCCTAGGAACAAAGGTTCAGCATTTGCTAATTCAATGTTCACAACAGCTTTATAGAATATAACTACCATAAATAATTAGAATCAACTGTATATTGTAAGATTTAGTCCAATGAGCATCAAGCTGATGACTGCTGACTGTGAGTGCTAGCGTGGCACATAGTAGACACTCAATAAATGTTTTAGTGAATGAATGAATGAAGCTAATGAAGGATTTACATTCTATAGGTTGGTAAGGACGTCAGAACCTATTCTAACTGGTTATATATGCAAACTACATGAAGAAAATAGAAAGAATAGGACCAAGAAAGCCGGAAACAATCAGAAGCAGATTCCACGTGAAGAGGTTGCAGGGTAAGTACCCATTTGGCCTGACTCCTGCAGCTTGAGAGAGACTTGGAGGTGCAGAGACAGAAAGAAAACAGACCTGCTACCCCCGGATGGAACTAACAAAGCAGCTCTCACTTTGGCCTGCCCACAGGAGAGGAGGTTAGAAGTGGAGGCACAAAAGAAAAAGTTACTAGCAACAGCTTCTAAAACCTTGTGGAAGCAGTGCCAGCCCTAGCATTGGGCCAGATAGGCACATCAGTCTTAAAGAAAGTGAATGCTGATTTGTTCTCATAAACATTGTGATAGGTAGGTAGGTCGTGGCCCCTGAAAGATGTCCACTGCCTAATCCCCAGAACCTATGATTGTGTTGTGTGGCAAAAGGGAATTAAGTTTGCACATGGAATCGAGGTTGCTAATCAGTTCACCTTAAAACTGGGAGATCATCCCATGGATGGGCCCAACACCATCACAAGGGTCTTTATAAATGGAATCTGGAGGCAGAAGAAGAGTCAGCATTAGGGTGCCGCATGTGAGAAAGACTCTGCAGTCCATTGCTGGCTTTGGAAAGGAAGTCGGTCATGGTTCAAGGAATGCGGGTGACTCCTAGAAGCTGGAGAAGGAAAGGAAACAGAGTGTCCCCTAGGGACTCCAGAAGGGAATGCAGCTCTGCCGAGACCTTGATTTTATCCATCGAGACCCATTTTGGGCTTCTGACTTTAAGGACTGTAAGATAATAAACACATGTTGTGTTAAGCCACTAATTTTGAGGTAATTTGCAACAGCAGCAATGGGAAACTTTTCCTATATCTGTTGGTGCTTCCAGTATCTTTAGATGCTTTCATCTATGTGACCATGTGTGACCTTTATAATATTTGTGTAAATAGAGGCAATAGGCCCCAGAACTAAAAGTTTGTGACTACTTAGAAGTCAAACTAGACTCAAGTCTAGGCCTTATTTGCCTTTGTAAAAGATTCCTTTAGCTCAAAATTGGGAAGTCCTAAAATCTTCTGGGACCACATCCAGACATTTGGGGACCTCTGAGAGATATCGTTATAGAATTTCAATGTCATTTTCCAGGACAGCTGTGTAGGAGGACAAATGGGAATCCAAGCCTTTCCACTGTAGTTCACTGCCAACTTCTCTGAGCTAGCAGCGTGTTAGGAGCTGCTTGACAGGTATGATAGGCAGAATTTGGCCCCCGTGACCTTCACTCTCTGGGGCTATGCCCATGAATATGTTGTATTGCATGGCAAAAGGAACTGTGCAGTTATTAATTGAGGTTACTAATCAGAAATCTCAGCATTGGGAGATTATCCTGGATTGCCCTGGCCAGCCCAAGGTAATTCCATGAGCCCTTAAAAGCTGGGCTTTTTCCCTGCTGAAAGCAGAAGAGGGAGGCACGGAAAAGCATCAGAAGGAGATATCAGAGAGATTTGAAGCTCAAGAGGAACTTGACATCCCATTGCTGGCTTGAAGATGGAGGGGAACACGTGGAGACTGTGAGAAGGAAATGAATTGTACCAACAACCAGTGAACTTGAAAGAGAACCTGAGCCCCATATGAAAAAGGTAGCCCTGGCAAATACCTTGACTTTGACCCAGTGAGACCATAAGCAGAGAATTCAAGTGAGCCATGCTGTAGGGAGACTTCTGACCTACGAGAATATGAGGCAATAAATGTGTATTGTTTTAAGCTGTTAAATTTATGGTCATTTGCTCAACTAATGCAATAGGAGCTGGGCCATAAAAGATACAGAAACAAAGAGATGTCATTCAAAAAAGGGATGAACTTAAATTTGAAACTAGGAGACCGGAAGGAGTCTGGGTAGGAGACAGAATTAAATGTGGATCTTAAAGTGTAGATTTTAAGTGAAAAATTGGGCAAGTGGGGATAGGGGTGGATAGAAATTCCCAGAAAAGGAGCAGCCAGAGTAAAGGCAGGGCAGGGGGAGCTCAGGATCTATTCAGGGACCTGAGTGTGCTCTAAACAAACCCAGGGTTGTATTCTCCTTTTCTGGCTTCTGGAGAATCACTCTGGTCCAGGTGGGCCCACAGGTGAGGATCCAGAATGAAAATTCTAGCCTGGATGTCAATTAAGTCACATCCTGAGACCTCCAGCTGACATTAAAGAAGATGCAGTTTGGGCTCCATCCTAGGCTAAATTCTCTGTGAGTGTGTGCAGATCCCAAGATCAGGCCAGGTTAACACTTACCCTGGGGCTAGCTCAGGCTCACCCCACAGGTAGAGCTGGGGGAGAAGCCGGTGCTGCAGGCTGGATGAAGGTGGGAGGAGCAGCGGTGAGTGCCAGAGCTCTGACTGCCACCTTTCACCTCAGTAAATAACATTCAGCCCATCCATTCATCTCTACTAGCTCTGTTACCCTGAAAGTACACTGGGGAATAAAATGAATAAAATGAGCACTTCCTACTTGGGCAATTTGTAAGCCTAAATAGAGTAGACGGTTTTGATGATACAGCTCAATGCCAAGCAGTGGAAATGATGACTCAGTGGGTGTTTCTGATGTCCCATCATCTGCAGTGACCGCAATAGCAACACCCTCCTGGAGGTAACCGATGACTGAGCTCCCGTGCACGCCTGCCTATTTTATCAGATGCAAAGACAATGAGCCCCTAGGGTCAAAGTACCTGCCTCTGAATTTTTTCTGCCATTCCCTTCCTCTATGTTTACATGGGGTGCTTGAGGGGCATGGTTTCTGATTGTGGCGAGGAAAGTAAGACAATAATGGTTTCTACTTGGAAGCCACATCCCCCAAGGAGTTGAATGAAGGTCCTTTGGTGAGTTCAATTTTCAAAAACACGTGTCTGGCCTCCATCCACTTACCTGCACTCAAATAACATGTTTCTGTGTAACAACTGGATAGATTTTTATGAATCTCTTACAATCTCTTTTGTGTAGGAAATTGAATCAAGTAAGGGTCTCAAAGGGTAGGTTTTCAAAGTAGATTTTGTCAAGAGGGGTGGGCAGGGAGAGAGAAGTTCCCAGCTGAGACACGGAGTGGATATTCAAGGACCAGCGAACGTCCTCAGAAAATGGCAAATGTCTCATTAGAAAGGAATCGTAGTTTTTGCTTTCTTTTTTCTTTCTTTTGAGACAAAGTCTTGCTCTGTAGCCTGGGCTAGAGTGCCATGGCTTCAGTCTAGCTCACAGCAACCTCAAACTCCTGGGCTCAAATAGCTGGGACTACAGGTGCACACCACGATGACACCCGACTAATTTTTCTATTTTTAGTAGAGACATGGTCTCGCTCCTGTGCAGGCTGGTCTCAAACTCCTGAGCTTTCGCAATCCTCCCACCTTGGCCTCCCAGAGTGCTAGGATTACAGGAGAAACGGTAGTTTTCAATGTAACACTTTGTGATGATGTTCTCCCCAGATTTCCTAGCTCAAACTCAAGAAGGCAGTGAAACCAACACTGACTGTGGAATCAGGAAGAGGTGAGTTTGGTTTCTGGCTCCACAATGATGAGCATGTCTGCCTCCCCTGGGATAATGTGAGGATTCAAGGAGAAAACGTCTGGGAACATGTTTGCAGCGTGCTCACCAATGTTCCTCGTCATTCCATCTCTGTCACTCCTCCTGTGTTGTTTTGAAGAGCCTTGGAGGACAATTGGGACAGATGTCCTGCATCTACTGTCATGGAAAACAGTAGATGTTCTTCCCCTTGTGGGAAAAGACTGCAGCAGGAAAAATTCTACTGAGTGGCCAGCAGCCTGAAATGTGCTCACTCTGTGGACATTATTTCACTTGTGTCTACTCCGAGGGAAGTTTGTTTCTCTGTGCATGAGAGCCAGGCTGTCACCTTCGCTCAGGCATCCTGTGCTCTCCGTCACGTCCGTCACACATATGGTGCCTGGCAGGGTGCACCTCCATTCCAAGGCCCTTTCTGGAGAGCATCTGCTAACCCTGCCAGCCTGACGCCTCCAACCTCAGCACCACCTTTTCCCAGGTTTCTTGCTGAATCAACCAATTAGCTCAGATCGTCTCTGACTGCTTTGAACTATGTCTTGTTGTAACATGGGTGGATTGGGACCTGATGAAGTCCAAAAGTCACTCTAAGAGCAAAGCCTCTTAATACAGCTCTGATAACCAGAATCTCTTCTCTCTTCCATTTAATATAGTTAGTGGTCTTAGCGCTCAAGTTTTCACTGGCTTCCAAAAGAATCCTGATAGGGATTCTGAGCAATGCCTTCACTGGAGCATTCCTCATGACATTTCCTCCAGGATCTTTCCACAACCTTACAGAAAACTGCATGGTTTATTTTGAAAAAAAATTAATAACTGCCTCTGTGCTCAAGGAATCAATGATATATTAAATCACAGATTATCTTTCCTTTAACAGCTGCACCTCAGCTCATCATATCCTTGTGACAGTCTCAATACTTGTCAAATAATCACACTAAAGTTTCAACAGCTTTGTGACCAGTTTCTGATAGGACTCAGCTCTCTCTGGCATGATAGAGTTCCTTACACTTTCCCGAGGAACGTTTCAACGGGCGTACCCTGCACTTCTGCAAGCCAGGTAGAGGGGGAGAACAGAGATGTCCTGTCGCTCTTGCAAACTCTGTCTAATGACCTGACATTTTGCTTTCTTTGGAGTTGTTGTCTTGTCCAGATTCCAAATGCTTATTTTAGTTCCTAAAACTGTATTAAGGAGAGCTGAAAAGCTAACTGGAAACTTGATATGAAGGGAAACTCATAAAAACATGTTTTATATAATATATAAAAGACTTTCATAAGCTCCAAAATGGCCCTTTGGAAGTTATTTATTTGTTATAAGTGAAATAGTTTCATTAAGAGATTACTTTTTGCTACCCCTGGTGTTTATCCTTCAACCTGAGAACTATTCGGGTTTGTTACCCATAGGTTGGATCAAGCAAGTCTGTAAGTAAATTCCCCATGCAAACTCCAGACACTTTTACGAACGGAAACATCGACCCCAAAACACAAAGAAAACCTACATTGTAGAGGTGATATCTGCCTTAATTATTTGCAAATTGCTGTGATATCACAGTTGACATCACGAAGGGGATGAAGAAGAAATATACATAAATCAAGCTTTTTTTTCTGTATTTAAACTATTTTTTTCTGACAAAATGGATTATTTTAGGTTTGCACATTCAGTGTAATTAGTGCATATGGTCCAGCTGTGAAGAAATAGCTGAGGACTCCTAACTTATTATTAATTAGGCTCATTAAAATGCAAGTAAGAGAACGTTGCCTAGGTAAACAATACCTTATGTCAAAAAGTCATTACTTGACAAGAGCTAGTCTTCCTAACTAAAGTCATTACTGATATTTGGCAGAGGCTTTTTTTTTGAAGGCACCATGGGTGCCAGTTAACTACTTTTGACTGACATCAAGGACAGACATGCAGAGCTGGAAGGAGCCAGTGGTACAGCACAGCAATTCTTTTCACATCATTTCAAAATACGTCTGGGGGAGGTTAAAGGTTGACAGCCCAATGACAGGCCTTCTTCAACTGCCGTGGCGTCACAGCAGGAGCATGTCAGGAAAATTTCCTTGGCCCCTCTGAATTTCTTACATGTTCACATTTCTTTTCCTGTCTCACAAGGAGGGAGGGATTGGCAGTTTAGTGACAAACACCTGGGAAAGAGAAACGTGTGTTATCCCCCTTAGGAACCAGGGAGGTGTTGAGGTGGAAAAGACACCTGAGCTCGAGTGGGAAGTCTCTGCTGATACCTTGCCAAATTGGAGGGGAGGGCAGGCCACACCCGTCTAAAGGGACATTACTCGCTTTCCCCACCGCCTACAATTTTGCACACTTTTCCAAGAGAGTCTGTAAGTTAGCTGCAGCTTCCAGCCCCTGGAAATGCAGCTCCACAGCCTGATAACTCAGGAATTAGCTCAGCTAACTTGGCGGAGGCCTTCCCAGTCTGCAGAGAGCGTGAGACCACAGGATTCACAAGTAAGATGTATAGAATCAACTCCGGCCTTCAATACCCTGGCCTTGGAAAGCACCCAGCTCCATGGTCAGACACTGTGGTCAGGACCTTCGAGAGTTTCAGGAATTATTCCCCAGACGTAATCTTCTCTCTAGGGTTCTTTGTTTGAGAGCAACAGAAACAGCCGCACTCACACACCAGCTGATTTCTAGAGTTCTAGAAATGTTTCCTTGTCTTTAAAAGTCTATGCACGCTTCCATATAAATCACTGCAGGGATGCAGGCTCTGGTCTAAATGGATCAAAAGCAGCTATTGACAGATGCTGAAATGAGTGTCTACCCTTAACACTGGGTCAATTGATAAGTGTCTGACCTAGACTTTTGACTGACATGAAGAGCTGTCAAGAAGAACTCCTCTTTCCCAGTGATGACAGCAAAGCAGGAGGAGAGGAGAGGGAGGCAAGGAAAACCCAGGAAGAATCTCACTCTCTGGTGGACACAGTCGTGTCCCCTTCGATGCACCCCAGGCAGCTGCATGTTTGATAATGACGTTCAGCACCCATGCTGGATAGAGGATGGGGGGAGTACAGTTAACTGTGAGAATTTCATGAACCAGATGTGGGAAAAAAATTTAAGTTAGTCTCAATCAAATAGAACACTATCACTAATATTATTTTTAATCCCCATTCCAAAGTGATTGCAGAAGAAACATTCAATTTAAAGCAAAAATTTTCCATACAGGGAAGTTTGCAGCCTTGAATAGAAATATACACTGGAATGTTGGAGAGGTCCAGAGCACCTTAATCTATGCCGTTCCTGTTTTAGCCTTTGGGCACACGACCTCTCTGAAGTGAGTATTGTAGAGGGTAACTTATTTTTGCAATACCATTTATCCTATACTTCAACTAATATCCACGAAGTTATTGCATTTAGGTACCTTCACATGTCAAGAAGTTATAATTTTATATTTTAGAGTTTTACTTTTGAGTTGTGATGATGTGTCCTGACCAACATCAGGATTCCATCATGAAACCGTGGTGCTACCCACATCCAGGCTGTCCTTTGTTTAATGGCAGCTGCTATTGCTCCACAGAGGTGCTGCTTCCCCTACCCGAAACTGTGTTGACCGACCTTCACACTGACTTGCAATCCTCATCACAACCTTGCCCCGCTGGTGTTGTCACTGCGACTTTATAGGTGAAGGTAGGGAACTGGCCCAACCACACTGGTACACTTGCCTTTTAGTGTAACAGGAATTCTATGTAAAAGAACAAGGCTGGTGCTGCCCCTGGGAAGCCACATTACTGTGAGCAGCGACACAGACCAATCTGGAGACAGTTGAGGTCAGGGTGGCCGGCGGAGGGGACGCAGGGACAGTGGAATCCTGCTTCTACATGCACAGATCCTCAGTCCTTTTTTTATCCATTTATAAAATTAAAATTCCAGGAAAGAAAGACCAAAATCACACTATGCGGGAGCACAAAGACTAGGCTAGAGAATTTCCAGACTTGAAGGGGGAGGGGATTTGGGAAGCCCCCCACGTGGGGTTTGCGGTATCTAGCAGAAGTCTGTGCTGAGGGCTTCCACTGCCCCTCCTGCTCCTCACTCTGCTCTCTGCCCCTCAACGCTGACCTCTAGAGACTGCAGCAATGGCTCCAGTGTCCTCTGGTGCCCAGATGGCTTCCCTCAACCACAGTGCTAGAGTCCTCACACAAATGGAGGGAAGGAGGAGAAGGAGGCCATAGTATGAATGCTCCTGGTTCCGCATGAGTCACCGCTACAGCAAGTCACTGCTCCTTTAAAGGAGGCAACACTATACAACTCTTTTTTCTGCGAGATTCCAGTAACTTCTCCCTTCCCTCCTCTCTTTGAGCCTAGGAGTGAAGATGGTCCTGCTATAGCTAACCTTAGATTTGCAAAATATCACTAGTAGTAGCCCCCACAATCCACCCACACCTTTGTGATTAGTCTCTTTGCAAATCAATTCCTCTTGAATACCCTTATTTGGGCATAACACCAGCTGAGACCCTGCCTGGACAAAACTCCACTACTTTTATCTCCTCCTTGTATGCATAAGAAATTTACTCCATCTCCACTTGGAAATCAGATAAGTCCATAATACAGAGTGAGTTCTGGAGATAAAAATGGCCAGACACTTCCCTCTAGTAGTTCAGGAGTCAGCAAAAGTCCAGATATTCCTACGTCCAATAGTATCATCCTAGATGACATTTTATTTAGTGTCTATTAACATTTCACATATATTATTTTAGCTAACTTAATTCTTACAATACTATTCTAAGATAGGCATTATATCCACCCCTATACCCGCTCCTGTCTTATGAAGGAAGAAACTGAGCCTAAAGTTAGTAATTTGCCTGAAACCACACAGGAAACAGCAGAACTTGGAAGTGCCCAGTGGCAATGGTCCTACATTTCCTGGGTAAAGTTGGCAGTCTGTGAAAGTGGCAGAGGCTGGCACGACCTACAGGGCATTCTAAAGGCATCTTGTACTTTTGGTTTCCCAAAACATAAAGAGTATTGAAATATTCTGTTCTGCATGAAACAAGTCCATGGTGACACTTGGATGAGTGTTTCAGGGAAACATGCTTATCTAATTGCCTATCTGACATCTCCACTTGGATGGTGGAGTGTATCTTAAACTGAATTTACCCCAAACAAAATTATTTGTACCACCCCCACGGCCAACCTGCTCCTCCTGCAATCATTCCCTCTTGGGAAATGGCAACTTCCAGTTGCTTAGGCTGAAAACCTTAGATCATCTTTGATCCCTCTCTTTGTCTCACGCCTCTCATTCATCCTCTCTAGAAACCCTGCTGGCTGTCTATAGTGGCTTGAGTAACGTCCCCTCCAAAATTCATGTCCACCCAGAATCTCAGAATGTGACCCTATGTGGAAATAAGGTCTTTGCAGATATAATTAGTTAAGGATAGAGATGAGATCATACTAAATTGAGGGGGCCCTAAATCCAATGGCTGGTGTTCTCACGAGAAGAGGAGAAGAATCAGAGAGTCAAGGAGAAGGCAATGTGAAGATGGGGGTAGAGATTGGAGTTACGCTGCCACAAGCCAAGGAACGCCAAAGATTGCCAGCAATCACCAGAAGCCAGGAAAGAGGCATGGGATGGTTTCTGCCAGTGAGCCTCTCTGGAAGGACAAACCCTGCCCGCATCTTGATTAGTACCTGAACTCTGAGAGAATAAATCTGTCTTATTTTTATCCACCATATTTGTGACAATTTGTTATGGCATCCCTAGAAAGCTAACACACTGTCTTTTCAAAAGATATCAAGAATATAAACACCACTTGTCATTTCCACCGCTATGACCCTCAAAGACACCGTGTCCCTGGATGAGCACAGTAACCTCCTAATTGGTCACTGTGCTCTCCCCTTACCTCTCTGCGGTCTGTTATCAACTCACCAAATGGAACAGTTATTTTAAAATATCAATGAGATCACGTCACTCCTCTGATCAAAGCTGCACTGACTCCCCTCTCCCTCAGGGTAAGAGCCAAAGGCCCCGCAAAAGCACACAGAGCCCTGCGGAATCTGGCCCCCGTGGCCTCCGTCATTGCTTCTCCTACCACCTGGCACCTTTCTCACTCTGCTCTGGCCACACTGGCCTCTGTCCTCTTGCTCCAGCATGTCAGGCTTGCTCCTGCCTTCCAGCCTCTGCACTGGCTGGGGACGCCGCTCCCTTCTGATGGCTCCATGGTTCACACCTTCACTCCTTTCCAGCCCAGGCTCAGCCCCACCATCCTGTCTAGAATAACACCCCTGTTCCACTTCACACGACCTCTCTTACTCTGCTTTATTTTTTTTCCATAGCGATCATCATCTAACATATTATAAAGTTTAATTAGTTATGTGTATAATGACTATTGTGTGTCCCCCTCATTCACACAGTACAGTCTTGGCCCCGTAGTGCAGGAATCTTTATTTTGTTCATCGATATATTCCATGTGCCTAGAAGAGTGTCTACAACACAGAAGGCATTCAAAAAAATACATAATGAATTATAGTATATATTAATGTTACATATTAATATATATTATATAAATATATTAATGAATTAGTGAATGAATGAATGAATGAATGAATGGGGGGAAAGAAGACCAGAGGAGATTAGAGAGATGTCGGGGACCAGGTTAAGTACAAGCTTTTAAACTCTGGGAAGGAATTTACATTTTATTCTGAGTAAGAAGAGAGACCACATTTAACCTGTGTGAAGTATTTAATTCTTTCTCTACTTGTGGGGCCAAGTTTCTCTGTCTCTGAAGAGGGTCATTTGAAGAACCCTCTGATCATATTGATAATACCAGTATCTCTAAAACGCCACATATATGAACTTGCTTTGGAATAGAACCAAGAACTTATGTAATTGCCTCAGGGATGATAACTAATGAGTTTAAAAATATAAGAAAAAGATGACAAATTTAAGAATCATTCACAGAACCGGTAACCAGCTCTTCAGGAGAAATGAAAAAACTCTTGCTTTATTTGCGATCGGAAGGGTTCAAATGAGAGTTTAGAGAAAAAGGCAGTTGGCTTCTGCACCTCACTGGAATTTAGTGGCAGTGTCTGGCCCAGGCACCTCAGCAAATGTCGGCCCTTTAGGACAATTCTGTATATGGCCAAGGAAATGTTCAGTAACTGAGAATTGCTTCAGCCTTAGTTGGCATCTTTTTCTGTTTGTTCATAAAATGTTTGTGGCTTCATCCCAGAGGGGGGGCAATTACCTTTTAAAAGCCTCATCTAACTTTCCTCTGAGCTAAAAGGTGCGTCTGCGGTAAAATTTGTATTGTTTTCCCTTCTGTTTTAGTGCCGCAAATTGGTTATCAAAATGCTTCCCTGACCTTCCCCTTCCCTCTCCATCACACACTGACACATCTAGCCTAAATTTGCGTCTTGCATCACCTCAGGAAACTCATGGCTAATTTCATTATTTGGGAGAGAAAAATGCAAATGAGGCCAGACAGCTGGTGCTCTCCTCAAGGCTGCGAGTGATGGAGGGGCCGAGGCCCACCTCATCAGAGTCCCCCACACCCTCCTGCTCAGACAGGCCCTGGTGGGCAGAGAGCAGGGAGGCTGCTGGAGCAGCAGGAACAGATGGCTGGGAGGGGGAAAGGATGGAGAAGCCCAACTTGCTGGAGAGACTGGGGAACGGTGGAGTGTCAGTTGCCGGGCAGTCAGATGCAGCACACGGGACAGGGGTGGCACTCGCAATCCCACACACCGTCACTTCCGGAGGGGCAGTGGCGCCCTGGCCTCCAGTTCAACATCATTGTCTGCCGATGGCAATTGGTTATGTCTCTGCTCTGGCCTATGAGACATGGCAGGCCTATGTTTCATTTTCTGTTTTTATATATTCAGTGTCTTTTTTTTTTCCCCAAAAGGAGATATCGAGAGAGAAAAATAAAAGAAAGGGGAATGAGAGCCCATTGCTTTCACCTGGAATGAATCTCATCTGCAAACCCGAGTGTGCGAGACATTGAACTTTATTTTTCTATTTTAATTCCATTTGTTGATCATACCCCGCTGAAGTGACGGAAACTTTATTTCATCCAGCATCCTTCCTTCCTTGGGAATTCAAAACCAGGAGACACAGTTCAAATGGAAAGTCACTGAGTCCTTGTGTCATCTGTGCCCATTGCTCTCCACCGGGGTATCTGTCATCCCCATCAGCCCTTGGTCACTGGTCCGTACAGATCGCAGCTGAGGGGGGCTTCACTGGTTGCCCCATTTGTTCTTCCTATTCCAGGTCCTCTGGCTCACACAGCCTGCAGTCTGGTGCAACGACGCTGCACCAGCCTGGACTTAGTGGGCTGTCTCAAGCTCCATCTAGCCTTGACACTTGGGATCATAGGAATTATTCTATTTCTGCTTCTCTTCCTCGAGGGCGGAAGGCAGGGGACAGTTTACACCAGTATCTGTTTATACTTCACTTCCCGCCAAGTCACCTTTGAGAATCTTCATCCAGTCTGGGGCAGTAACCTGTCCTTGCTCATTCCATATCCTCCCAAGATCTCAACCAAGACCTGAGCTCAAGGAAAAAGCAAGAAAAACAAACAAACAAACTGGAGTTAGTATTCAAAGATATTTACTTATCATACAGAATAGAAGAAAAGACGGGCATGGGGAATGGGGGCCTCCCGCCAAATTCAGTTGGGATAGAGCTGGGATTTGGGTCTTTGAGGTATTCTGTTAGCCGATGGGATGTTTTGGGTTGGGTAAGGCCATCCTATCCACCCCACCATCTCTGGGACCATGAGCCAACTCAGAGTCCCCTCAGGCCTCCTGGGGATTGAAATGACATTCTAGTGTGAGGAGCAGTGGTCTGATTGACACCAGGGTGGACACCTATAATCCTGGAACTACTGAATGCTGCCTAAACTGCATGGAAAACATCGTTGAGAAAGTAGGGAGAGGGCAAGGGAGGAGGAGCTCAATGTGTAGATTTAATCACGGCCGTTGAGCAGTCCCACTGATTACAGAAAGCCCGGAGAGGGCTTGCTAGAGACTCATAATCATTCCTTCCAATTGCACTGGGCCTTTTACGTTTTATAAGACTTCTGCTTTGATTATCGTGCTTTGTATTCACAATACAGCTGTGAAACAGGGCTGTTTTAAAGGCAAGGAACAAGGCAGAGATGGGCGGTAAGTGTCCAAGTCCTTAGTGGCTTAGCTGGTCTCTTCATTGCCCTCCCACCCCACACCGTGAGGTCCAGGAAACTTTGTCCTCTTCCTATTACACTAGTTTTTTTATACCTGTTTTAGAATGATTTTATCTCACCCCACAACTAGCTAAATGAGAAAATTCTTCCTGCTTCTGGATCTCTGATCCACAGGATCCAAAAACATGTCACCGTGTTAAGTCCAGAATTGCCCTTACTTCTTCCCGTCTACTGAATGTGCTTCTGACGACTCTCGCCTTTGAGACACTGACCTGGCTGCTGGACGTCAGCACTATTCTGTCTTCTATCTTTTATAGGAACAATGTAGAAATTATCCCATTTCTTTAATCCCTTTGGGGGAGCACATGCAGAGTAAAGTATAAATGCTTGCTGAATGTCTTTATTTGCATACTGCAGTTTTTCAGAAATTATCTCCCTCCAAACATCAAAGGCTTCTGATCTCTATTAATACTAATAATATTCAGGGGAAAAGAGAAACTGAGGCACAATGGATGCTTTGGCTCAAAGTCATATGAGTCCACATATGATGCATATGCCAGAGCTTCCCAATTCAATTATCTTTTTTTTTTTGAGACAGTCTCACTCTGTTGCCCAGGCTAGAGTGCCGTGGCATCAGCCTAACTCACAGCAACCTCAAACTCCTGGGCTCAAGTGATCCTTCTGCCTCAGCTCCCAAGTAGCTGGGACTACAGGCATGCGCCACCATGCCCGGCTAATTTTTTCTATATATTTTTAGTTGTCCGATTAATTTCTTTCTATTTTTAGTAGAGACGGGGTCTTGCTCTTGATCAGGATGGTTTCGAACTCCTGAGCTCAAACAATCCGCCCGCCTCGGCCTCCCAGAGTGCTAGGATTACAGGCGTGAGCCATGCGCCGGGCCCTCAATTATCTTAATTTATATACATTTTTACTTTTAAATAATTTTTTTCTTTTTTATATACCTTTGTGTCCCATAGGCTGTGATGCACATTGACATATGTTATTGCATTGTCATTATCCTATTTTTCCAGGTAAGGACGGTGAGTCCCTGAAAGGTTAAGTCACCCAGGCCCAGCCTGCAGGGTTGGCCGCCTCGGCTCGCTGCCTGTGCTACACATTCCGGCACCGTCGCTGAGCTCTGCTCAATGGCTTTGAGGCTCCCTTTCAGGGAAAAGCAGCTGCAGCGAAGTTCTGTAAATGCTGTAATAGAATTTGTTAACCACTTCCACATGATTTTTAAAGTAAATGTCACACTGCATTGTAACAGTGAGCTAACAACACGTTAGCGGCTTCTCATTCCCATTTAATTCACTTTCCCATACTGAAGTTACCGCGATGCCTGCAAGGACAGCCACGTTCAGTGAATTACTCAGCAGCTGGGCCATTTATTTCTTCACTTCTCTCCTGCTGCCTCCCTGGGTGGTTTTTGAAGTTTAGTTATTGCTATGCTTTCTCTCACGCTGCTATCCCAGGGAGAATGGAGCAGTTGGTTTAAGGCATAGTCAGATCTGCATGTTCAGGCCGCTTAGTGAAAGCTGGCCCCGCTCTGGCCTCGCTGCTGAAGAGCCCCCTGGTCCCTTTGTCCACTGCTCTGCCCAGAGCCAGAGCGCAGGCCGAGCTGCTGGCTTTCAGCCTGCCTCGTCTGATATTGTCATGGGAAGAATTGTGCCCTACCCTCCCACATTTGTAAGAGGACCGTCCGGCAACTATCCAGCCATTGTTATTATGTATTTTTCATGTTACATGGCTGGATACTTTCCAGACAGCCCTCGTATGTAGAAGTCCTAATCCCTAGTACTGCAGAATGCGACCTTATTTGGAAATAGGGTCATTGAAGATGTGATTAGTTAACTTGAGGTCATATCAGAGTAGGGTGACCCCCTCCCATCCAATAAAAAGGGGAAATTTGGACACAGAGACTCGTGCAGGGATAATGCCATGTGAAGATTGGCATAAGCTGCCACAGCTAGAGAGCTACCAGAAGCCAGGGGAGAGGCTGAAACAGGTCCTTCCCTGGAGCCTTCGGAGGGAGCGTGGCCACACTGACACTGATCTCAGACTTCCAACCTCCAGAGTGTGAAATGATGAGTTTCTCTTGTTTAAGACTGCGGTCCCCAACCCCCGGGCTGTGGCCTGGTACTGGTCTGTGGCCTGTTAGGAAAACAGGGCGGCACATCGCTGCCTGAGCTCTGCCTCTCCCTACCTCTCCCTTTTCCCCCACATCCCCAGTTGTGGAAAAATCGTCTTCCTTGAAACTGGTCCCTGATGCCAAAAAGGTTGGGGACTGCTGGTTTAATAGAGTCAGTTTGCGGTACTTTGTTATGGCAGCCCTGGGATACTATGACCTGGTCCACATTTTCCCCCTTCTTCCCACCCAAAGGAACCTCTGAAAAAGCCCCAGGCAGCTAGAAAACCCCCGGAGCTCTGGGATCCAGTGGTCACTTCATAGGATGGGCTTTCTGCCCCCTTAGCCAGTGCCGAGTGCTAGGGACTCTTGAAGGAAAGACAGTCCCAAGTTCCCTTGTGGAGCTCTAGGCAGGAGGATCTCAGAGGAGCACAGTTTTGCCTAAATTGTGTCTATACTGGCCTACCCTGGCCAGTGAGAGTCCTTAAGGCAATGAAGAATTTGAAAGGGTACCACAGCCACCTGCTCCTGGTGGCGCCTGCACACTTAGACAACAGGTTCTGCCTCTGTCCCCTGCCCAAGGTGATGCAGACTTCTGGTGAGGTGCATGCAGTTGTGATGTCATCTATATAAGACTTTCCTAGGCCCATCTTAATAATAATAATAATAATGATGATGATGACATCAATAATCATCACCACAGTGATTCAGTCATTTATTGAGCACTAACTACACACCAGGCACATGCACTACCTCACTTCCTTGCTAAGTGACACTGGACAACGTACTCAACCTCTCCATGCTTCAGTTTCCTAATATGCAAATGGAAATAATAACATACAAGTCATTTAAAAGTGTTAGTTGCTATTATTATTATTAATGTCATAGATGAGATAGTAGGAATGATTTTCCCACTTTAAAGATGAAGAAACTGAGGTTAGGGAAGGATAAGTAACTTACTGAAGGTCACTGTGAAAAAACTGACACCTCTAGGAGGAGTCCCACTGCATGGCTGATAACAAAGAGCATAACAGTGCTTACCACGAGAAGCAGCAGTCCCAAATGTCAACCCCCTGCAGGGTTTGCAGGTGTTGGGGTCACCAAGGAAGACATGACTCACACAGGCACTGATGAAAAAGTGCCTTATCCCACAAAGAAGAGAGAGAGTGAGATTAGCTTCAATATGAGCATCAGTCCCTAGAGCCAGTGGTCTGACGTCCCTCTCTTGTGCTGCAGGCAAAGGACCCTGTTCCTTTCTCTGCCAGGAATAGGTATAGCAGTGGAGTTGACCAGGTACCACAAGACACACACACTTATGCAGAACACAGAAGTACACATGGAATCCTGAACAGGGAGAGGTATTTCCATATAAAGAGATATACCCAGCACAGGCTGTAAGGACTCTTTCTCTCTCTGTAAAGAAATATTCCTGGACCCAAGGCACATTCTCATACAACTGTGCAGGCGTCAAAGACTGGGTGTACTTGACCTCTTTTCCAAATGTCATACAGCTAGTAACTACTAGAGCTGGGACTTATACTCAGGTCATTTTTTCCAACTATTATATGTTGACTACTATTGCATGCAAGACACAGTTCTAGGCACTGTGAGGTCTACAAAACTGATTCAGACACAGAAGTCAAGCTCTTCCTGAAACAACTTCTAGGAATGAGAAAGTAAAGGCATGCTCATGAATATAACACAGAGTGAGTTTTTTTTTTTTATTTTAAAATCATATCCTTAAGAACATATTCAAAACACATCTGTTGAGAACCTGATATTCGCAGGGGCCACTCCAGGCATCATATACAACAATGAATAAAACAGCACTCTTCCCCACAGAGCCGGCTGTGGGTACACAGCCCATCAAGCAGAAAAGGAAGTAAACCAAAAAACACTCCAGCATGTATGTGTGAGGCACTGCACCAGGCCCAAGAGATAAACACACAAAATTGAAGACTTGAACCTATAGTACTGGTCCTCACTGGACACAAATGCTAGAAGTAAGACCGAGAAGAATTGTGTAATTACAGAACAATTCCCACCACGAGGGAAGTTTGCAGGGTGCTGTGGCGTACAGAGAAGGGGGAATCTCAAAATGCGGGCCAGGAGTGGTTTTCTGGGGGCAGGATGCCGGAGTCGAATTTGAAGGAAAATAGGAGTTGCTCAGGTTAAGAAGAGAGATATACCTTCTTCTCAGGAGCAGGCAGAAATAGCCTATTCAGCAGAACACTGGCATTAACACAACCTGCTGCTTTTAGAGCACTGCAGAGAGTTGGGTGTAGCTGTGATACAGGCTGCGATGGGGGGAGCAGGAAGTGAGAGTAGAGACTGACCCCAAAATCATGGAAGAATGGAGACAGCGGCAGATATCTCGAAAGGCCTATGTGGAAAGCTAACAGGACAGAGAAGCTCAGATGAAGTGCTAGAGAGTTAGCTTGGGATGACTGAGAAATACAATACTTTAAGAAGAGAAAGAATCTGAACAAGATGGGATTCATTTGGACCCATGGACTGAACAAGAATGGGCATTCTAGGTAAAGGGGATACTTTGGCATAGCTGGGCGTGGGATATCACATGACACTGGGGGTCAGGTGTGACTATTCAGTTACGTTTTGGAGCCAGATTGTGTATTAACTAACATATTTTCACATGCTGGGCATTTTCCAAAATGAACTAGACACGATCCTCATGGAGATACACATGCACATCGGATAGGTGGGCAGACTTTACAAATATGCACTATGATTATGTAGTTTATTGTCCTAACCGGGACACTGCTGAAAGGAAAAGGAGGCGCTGTATGTAAGTACACCAAGAGGACAGCAGGCATAAGCCAGGACAACCTTGGAAACTAGAACACAAGGTCAATCTACAAATAACCAAATAGATCAGTGTAAATATTTACAAGAAAAAACAATGGAATAGGAACAGTTGAGGAGCACTTATTGTTGTAGAATTGCCAGGAGTTTTCTGAGAATACACTGCAAGATTTGGGGAAATCATTTCCTGTCCAAAAAATATGTATTGTTTATACATTCATTTACAAATATGCATGATATATATGTAGATAGATAGATAGATGTACACAGGTATGATTGCCATACAAAACCAAAATGCTTGCTTTTTTATATGAGATTCAGTTCTTATTTTCTCTTTCAATTAATCTAAGATAGTAAAGAATACTAGTTATAGGCTTTAGAAACTGAGTTTGCGTAGGGCATTCATCACTCACCAACAATGTGATCGTGGCTGGATTATTTAACTTTTCTGAATCTCAGTTTTCTTATCTATAAAATGGAGAAAATAACATTTACTTCAAAGAGTTGTTGTGAGGATTAGAACATAGTAAAACCTTGTTTGGAACATAGTAAAACCTTCAGTAAATAATATTTATGCCTCTTTTTTCAAAAGCTTATAAAAGTATATATGTATATATGTGTTCGTTATATATGTAGTACATACTCAATGGTACATTATGCTAAATGCAAAAGATTTAGAAAATTAAAAAGGTATACAGCATAGTCTACATACTCTAGCTTGAGTAAAAAGGGAATATTTTAACTCATGTAACTGAAATGGTCAAGGATTAGAACATGCTTCAGGCATGGTTAGATCCAGAGACAAATCCCTTGCCATCCAGGCTCTACTCTCTGCCTCCCTAACCAGCTGTCCTGCTGAGGGGACACAGTGGCTGCCAAGGACTCAGGTGAGCATATCAGTAGAAGTGTAATCACAGTGGAAATTGAGCTTCTTCCCTAATAGCTCTCCAAAAAATACAAAGAAATTTCTAAACAGCCCATCTTGGGTCTTGTATTAAACCCCCAACTTGCCTTAGTCCTCTGACTGGCAAGGCCCAGGTGTGTGTTTCCCTGGCTGGGGGCAAGGAGTGGAGTCATCCTTACCTGTCTAGGAAAAGGGACTTTTGTTATCAATAAGTGGGACAATTAATGCAGCTGTGACACAGTAACCCATATTTATGGGGCATTTTTTCTAGATTTCTTTTTCTATACAAAAATACATAAAATCATATAATATGATCTTTTAAAAATGTTTTGTTACAAAACCAGATCATTCTATATTCTGTCTTTAAAAATCACTTACCAGTATATCAGGAACCTTTATTTATGCGAATCAATATGAGACTAATAAATCTTTTAAAACAGTTGCATAGTATTCCACTACGTGGTTACATCATGCTTTATTTAACTATCATTTTATTAATTAAAGGAATCGGATGGATCCTCTAGGAAAAGACAATACTGAGACTGATCAGAAGGATGTTTCAATTTCCTCATATTTGTGGCCCTGCATGCTATATATATGTGTGTGTGTGTGTGCGCGTGTGTGCGTGCGCAAGTGTGCATTTAAATGCACGAGGGGAAAGACACAAGGATGTTTGCATGATCCAAGGTCATCAGAAAATGCTCACACACTTGAGACAAAAAGAAGCTCAGAATTCACAGGCCAGTGGTAGCCTTAGAAGCACTTTTACCAGCCAGCCTATGGCTCTCCTGACCCACGATGGTCATATAAGCACATGACTTACACTTAGTCCTCATCAGAAGGGGATGGGAATCCATGTCAGATTCCGAATCTCATGCAAGATGGACGGGAGAGCTTACTTTAAGAGCTTACATTTTTATGACACTCAGTATACAGAGGTCCCATGAAGAATTGAAATGAATATATGGACTAGAAATTTATATTGCATGCAGTAAGCAGATAAAAGGATTTGTGAGGTTCCTAAGAAGAGGGAAGTCACCAAGTTTGAAGTTTGAGACAAAGAGAACATGCTTCTCTAAAAACCAAAAAAAAAGAAAATCTTTCCCCCCCCAAAAAAAAAATGGGGACCAGATTTCCTTTTTAAAGGTTCCCTTTCCACATTTCCCAATAAATCATAGCTGTGGTTTTAAAAGTAGAAGGCTGCCAGCCGGCGCAGCCTCATAAAAGGGCTGCATTCCTCTGGTCGCCCGGTGCACGGGCGCTGGCGCGCGCCCCGCCGCCCCTCTGTGCGCCCGCGGTCGGCAGGACCCCGGGCCGGGCGCGCTCTGTCCCGGAGGGCGGCGCAATCGCTGTGCCGATCTCCGGCCTCCCGGCGCGACAGTCAGCCAGAGGACCAATCAGTGCTAGCTGTGATGTGGAGATGGGTCCGCAAAGGATGAAAACCCCTCCCTGTCCTCTTGGCAGAGGCCACCGGCAGGGCCAGCAGATGTCAACAGCTTCCTATCACACCCGGCTCCGGGGGACTCTTCCCGGGCACCTGGCCCGGACCCCGTCGTCCTGGGCAATCGCTCAGCGGAGTCCCCACACCCTCCCGCCCCGCGGGCCTTGGGACCCTCCTTGGCTGTAGGACAGATTGGATGTCGGTGTATTTGGTTGTTTTCATCCAGGGCAGGACTGCGAAGTGAAGGGAAACACTTTAAGAAAATGACCCCCTGGATTTCTGGCCATTCTGCAAAATAAGGAAATGCTCCTGACACAATCAAGAGTGTCTTGTTTTGAGAGCATCTGAGTAAAAGACTGTACATGGGTTTCAGGATTGCCCATACACCAATTCAGTACATATCTAAAAAACCAAGTTTCTTTGTAACTCTCCGGGTATGGGTAGGTGATTAGAATCTGCAGAATTGTTTGTAAACAATTACAGGATACAATAGGAGATCACAAATACTTCACATTTATAAAAATTGTTTACGGAAATCTTGCTTTGTACAAACGATTATATAGTATTTCCCGACAGGTAGACAACCACATGGCTGAAATGACTAATGATGGGGTTTTTTTTCTTTAATCAACTTTTAATTTTGTTAATTCCGTTTGAACTGAGAAATGGACATATAATCCAACAAAGCCATTAATTTGAAATACTTTTCTTAAGTTCTAGAATATATTGCATAATTTCTTTTCCGGTTATGATTGGATTAAACCAATGACAAACTTATGAATACATTTCAGCTGTATTGAGAATAAGGCATTTTAGAAACACAAGTTAACAAAACCGGGATGGTAGTAGAGTGAACTTTTTAAATTTGATATAGAGGAGGGAAATAAATACTTCAAATGAGTAGATTAACCAAATACAACGTTGCCTGTTGCAACTTGGGATGCAGTATTTGTGAAATGCAATATTTTTCCCCTTCCCTGGCAAGATATACATATACATATGTAATTTTTTTTTTTTATTCTGTTCTCTGAAAGCCAAGAAGAAGCATGGTTCCTGACCCCAAGGAACAGGACTCTAACTCCCTAATTTATGTAAAATGATACTACACAAGAAACAACAAGTTTTGAAAGTGTGTGGTGAATATAAGCAGTACCATAAGAGTTCACTGTTGAATAAGACAAGCTCAAAATCCAGAAGATTACCAACTTTCTAACTTCATATTTATTGATATCCTCAATTCCAAGACCTCCATTTTAGGAACCTATTTTGCCTAGAAATACTCAGAATTATTCTACCTTAGAAATATTAACTCAAATTCACCGCTCTCTCAACACGACCTTCAATCTTTCTACTTCTTATTTTCTTTCATTTAACCACCATCTCACCTATGGCTTTGCCCCCTTGTCTACTGCATGCATAGAAACACCAAAACTCCAACCTGTATGTAAAGTATTTCATTGATGTGCTTACCTTTGACCTTCTTCCCTAAGTTGCCAGACAAGTGTTCACCATTGCATTAGAAAGCTGTCATGGATGAAGACACCAAATTCTTTTCTTTTTTGTTCAAAAGCTTCAATCCAGGTATCAGATAAGAAAGATTGAAAGTATATATGATGACTCAGAATTTGTTCTTCTCACTGACACCCTCCCCTCCGGAAAAACAAACACAAAATCCCAGCTGGAGAACAGAGAGAAGGAGTGTGCGAAAGGATAAAGAATGAGATGTGAGCATGTCCTGGGAGTGATAACAACCACCCTGCCCCAAGTATTTGGGAATCTGAAGTGCCCAGTTTCCATCTGGAGTCCTGGGAGGGAGCAAGCCTTGCAGAGATGTCGTGCAAGCAGAATGTCTTTGGGCAAAAGAACAGTGATGAGTGAAGTGTTAATAGGAAGAGAGTGAATTCTGCAGTAGACTTGTAATAGCAAAAGAGAATTTTCTATTTCCCTATGCCCCACCAGCCCCAGAAAGAGCTGTGAAAGTTAGGTGAGTTAACTGGTAGACCTGCAGAGACATTTGCAACCAGTGTAAGCTGCAAAAGAAGAAATAGTATAGACCAGTCAGCGGAGATCAGTCATTGTCACTCAACAAAAGTCACATGCAGGTGACATAGATGGAAAAGAGTTGTTCACGGTTACATCCCAGTGGAATACAATATTGGTGTGAAGATCCCAATAGTTGACCAGAGACTCCCACTGGAAGGCTACCATGACACTATGAAATCCCCGGGAGCAAACGAGGACCAAAAAACCCTGAATTTGTCTGAATTTGGAGCTAACATGACTGATTGATGAGAGAATTTAATTGAGTTTACCTGGAATTATCAGATTAAGTTTCCTGCCATGATAAAGGAATAGGGGAGGATCAAGATGCCAATTGAATTTAGTCATAGGAAAAAATATATACCTTGTCACATACCAGCTTTGGGGACTTAAATTTCTACTTACTGCACTTCATTGTCTTTCTGATGTGCTGACCCTTCAAAACCGCAATCTTTTAAATTCTCTACTTCTCTTCCCAGGCTGCTGAGCCCTGCTGAAGCCAAGCACACCAAATAAAGGAGATTGGAGCCCTGGGAGGTGAGAAAGGTGGGCTCTGAGATCTACCTTCATTTGACGGACAGGATTTAGACAGGTGAAGGAAGGAGAGACCACACATAAGAACTACTAGCTGGACACAACATTACAGCTTACAAAGAAGGCATATTCATGTACATTATCACACTCAGTGCTCACAGTAATCTTGGAGGGAAATAAATAACCCTTTTTGTTATTGACCAAGGACATGCAGCACAGCACATCAGCAGCAGAACCTCAACTTGACACAACTTTTGTGACTCTGTATCCCACATTCTTTCCACTGTCCCATGCTAAGGACCCTCCTTTTGTGTCCAGAAGTTTGTCATTGGTTGTTGCAAGTTTCCCTTAGCTCATTTAGTAAAAAGTTAGTTTTCACCTTCAGAATCCCATGTGGCCTTATTGCTATTACCCCCGTCTTACAAATGAGTAAACTGATGCTCACTCACTTGTTCAAGGTCCTGGGACTCTTAAGAGATTGAGCCCAGACTGGAAGCAGTTTTGCTGTTTCATGATTCAGTGCCCTATCCATTATATGTTACTAATATTGGTCATAATAGCACATTATTAATGTTATATTTTTAGAGAAGCAAAGTACTGCCCTATTCATGGAGAAAAATGGATGAATGCTGATTTTTTTCCCTTAGATCGTTAAGAATGTCACATACACATCACAATAGGAAACAGAATTATAATTGGTTAGATTATAATTATAATTATAATTGGTTGGGTTTCCATTTCCTTTCAACGAATTTCACTAAAATTACATATTTTAATCTGAAAAATTGAAAAGTGCAAATGTAATTTCTGTGAAAAATGCCTAGGATGAGCAAAACATTACTAAGTAGAAAATGTTTCAAGTCAAATGCTTATTATTTTTAACAAAACCAATTTCTCAATATTAACTTTAAAATCAGTGGCAAATTTGTCAGTTAGTTCTTTAAATCATTTCTCACTGGTTTCCTTCCCTTCTTTTTATCATTTTGCTGCACTTGCAATTTGATCTCATTCATGGCTCTGCTGTCTGCAAACTCTGTTTATTGCAAAGCTCTGCAAAAAAAAAAAAAAAAAAAATCTCTTATTTGACCATGAACTTTCGATGATCTAGTTAGCGTTACTGTCAAGCTTCCCGCGGTCTTTTTGAAAAGCAGGACTTGTCCATTCTGCCCTCTGGCCAACTTCAGTGGGACTAAAGCGCTAGCGAGAGCCATCAAACTGCCTGACGGCTTGTCATCAGCGAGGCTCCATTAATTTACACACATTTTCCACTGTTTGGCATCTACCATGATAACTCTTTTCTCTTCCAAGCAGCTCCTGTTTGCATTTAACACTTGGGTTAATTTTCATCAGAGTTTAAATTTAGCCATCAGTTATTTCTGGGGAGCTGTCAGCCAACATATGGAGAGAGGGAGAAAAAAATCCTTGTGAATTTATAATAAAGTGGAATCTGTTGAATGTGAAACAAAAACCAACTGCAATATAGTGAGTCCCCAGTGGGGAGAGCGGGGTCAGTGAAGAATTGCAGAGTGGATTAGCTGTTCTATTCACCAGAGCCTCATCTGGGCACCTCCGGAGCTTCTTGATATATCAAAAAATGATGGAAAGACACAGTTCAATTTGTCCCCCTTTTATAAAGGATAATTAACCTGTCAGTCTTGCTACTTTAACAACTTCATTAAATTGGAGGCGAAATGGGTGCTGAGAAGTCTTGTCTTTATCCAAAAGGAACACAGGGCGCTTGTGTAAATGGTGGGAGAAGAAAGAAAACACAGACACGCACACCCCAATAATGCTGTCTGGTTCCTGAAAAATGGAACATGCTTCTTCCAATTATGTAATAATCCTGTCTTTACTATGACCTCCTAAAAGTAATTTTCTTAACTCGGATGGCAGAGGAAATAATGTCACAGCCCAACCAGGCCAGAAAAGCACACCATTTAAGAATTGAGGTTATAGGGTTTCAAATGCTGTTGGGCCGAACTATTTAAGACCTAGAGTGATGGCTACTAAAGGTGAATGGCATTTCACAAGTAAGAAAAAGAAATGAAAACAGCTCCTTCAGTCCTCAATCTCTCCCCTCTGTGGCTCCCCACATCGGCTTTCAGCATTTGTATCTTGGCAAGAAAGCATATCTTTACTAATACAAAAATTCTAAATTTTAGCAATATATTCATGCAAGAGAAAAAGAACACTTTAAGCATTTTAGGGTTCAAAACCTCAAGTTATCATAGCTTTTTCATTCCTAAAACTACATTGAATATTTCAAGTAAGTGAACTAGTAGTTTAATTAAGATTACAGTCCTCTTTAGAAATTCTACTCTATATAAATAAGCACAAATGCATGGTAAAAAAATTAATTATAAAATATTTTTCAAATCTCATTAAAATCAAAATTATATTATTTGAAGTTGAAACAAAAATAGTCTTATGAAGTTGCTAATTCTGTCCTATAATATCACATTTAATTATAACGAAATAATAGTTGAATGATTACAAAATATTAGTGAAAATTTTCAACTAGATCTAGTAAAGGTAAAATTTAACATGCTTCTTTTATCAATATAGTCAAGAATTCTGGATATGATCATTAATTTTTCAAGAAAGGAAAATTCCTTTTAATTAAAAAAATTTTGAATTATTAAATTTTTTTGTTAATGACATCTTTTCATGAGAATTTTTAAGATAAATATTTTGTAAAGTTAATATTAGCCCTTTAAGGTTTATAATCTCAAACGAAATTTAATTTATGATCCTTGGAACTATGATATTTTTATTTTAAATTTATTTAAAAGTTTCATTTTTGATAACTTATGAATATACTACAAAGGCAAGAATACAGAAACTCATACGTTTTTTACTATAATAGATGAAAATCTTTAAATTGTATTACAAGTAATTTTTAGAAAAAAGACTGATAGTGTTAACACTAAAATAGTTACATGTTTTATTGGGTGAAGAAGTCAGAATTTATCTGTTTTTTGTTTTATTTGAAACAAGATTTGGTGCAGCTCCTAAGAATAATTAAGCTATTACAACAGCTATTCAATTAATTTTTAAAAACACAGCTATTCTTTTGCACACTTTAAAAAATGAAAATGACCTAATTTCACAGAAACAACCATTTAAAAAAAATGACATTTTTAAAGATCACTGGTATCCCGAGATTTTCAGAGCACATTTGGTTTTATCATATCAAGTACAGGATTTCTATTTACCTTGCCCAATTAAGGATTGCATTTATCGTCAAGAAGATAATTCACTTTTGTCACAGTTTTTGGAAAGAGAGCTCGTCCTCAGTCTTTTCCAAAGTGACTTTTTCCTGTTCCTGAACTTGCCTGTCTCTGCAGTTAGTAATTAAGATGATACGTTTTGTATTGTTTCATCTTAGACCTCTGTCTGCACACATTTGCAGAGAAGAATTAGAAGCTTTATTAGCCCTTCTCCCACAGTACTGACTGTAAAAAAGGAACTGTGATTCAGAGTGGCAACTGTTCTTGCCACTGGTGCTTTTGCAACTCGTACATGATCTCAAAACGTGGTGGTGGACACACACCACCATGAGTGCTTTTGCGGGGGAACGACATCCCACCTTTTTATATATAGCACTTGGCATGTTTGCTTGCCATGTCTTTTAGAGGAAAGACCCAAGGGCCATTGAGATTAGCAGGCTTCTCAGCCATGTCACCCTCTCCAGCTGGTCTGGCACCAGGGGCACTGCAGGCTGAAAAGTAAATGACTCTGATTCCCGCTGAACTAATGTTGGGAGACTGGAAATGTTAAGAAGGAAAGCGGCATCAGTCAGAGCTTATTGGACACTCACTATGTATAAATGAAATGGAACAGGGACAAAGCAGAAGGTTTTGCGAGAGAAATCCTACTTTAGCATCCAGAGGTGGGTTCATTTTACTGTGCCTCTAAAAAAAGTTATAGCGTGACCCAAAGCTTACTTGAAGAAACCAAATGATTCCAACATCCCTGAATAAAATATTCCAAACATGGAAATCGCTGCATTTTATCAATGTTGGTTTGTGGGACAATCTGCTTTCATAGTTTGGAATGTACACATCTGACTGAATCAAACTTTGCTTCGAATGATGAAAGTGTTGTTTTAATTTCATCGTGCATATCCCTCTTATTTCTTATTGTAAAACAACAAACACTGCTAATTTTAGAGAGTAAAACTGAGCCAAAAGCTAAAATGAGCAGCTAGTCCCGCTACATAAACATGTGGAAGAAGCTCAATTTCCTATTGTAACAAAATGATTAAATTGCCTCAGATTTAATCACAGTAATTTAGTCATTTTGTGAATGTAGGTCAGTCATTTGTTGGTAGTGATGCTTTTTATTTAGAGGGCATATGTTTTCACTAATAACCTTCAAATTTTCAGTCAATTTATTCCAAAGAAGTACAAAATTATCAATGAAGCATAAAGACAATTAGGTGTCCTTATATAGGGCACAAGTAAAACTATCTACAAAGAGTTGCCTGAGCTTAATTTTAAGTTCAAGTCCTCACAGTTTGTGACTGCATTAGTAATTGCGACCAGAGAGGTGGTTTTTAACAGAAATTACTTGGGAGTTTACACCAACTGTGAAAACCTGTTATCTTCATTCCGTAATTTTCTCTTTCCTATATTATCACCAGACCATATCATAAAAGTTACCTCTACTACCACCATCGCAACCACAATAAAAGTAGTAGAAATATGATCACTATCTGAGTAGTTTAAATAAGTATATGTTGGGTTAATTATCTGGCTCTTTTTAAAACTATTATTAATAATTTGGCTTTGTGTCTATAAGGGGGTCTGCACAAAGTTATTAATACAAGGTACACAGGGACTCAGAATGGAGGTTGAAATTAATGTCTTCCAATACAAATCATAATGGGAATTCCTATACTATTAATATTTGTTCTTTGCATTGCCTTTACCCACCCTTTAGAAACAGAAATATTTTGAATCTGATCCTCAGCTTTCCGTGTGTAGTCTTAAGCTTTGCAAAGACAATGCGTGACTCTTTTCATTTTGGGGGCCGGAGGTTGTGCTTTCAAGTAGCACATCCCAGGGGTAGAAGGAGTTGAAACTCTATTGGGAATAAATTTGCAGGATAAGAAACCGTATCCTGGTTTTGAACCACGTAAAATAGTTCTAAAGTAATTTATATTCTACATGTTTTGTAGCTTTGGAAATATCTAGATTATTAAGTATGAAATGTCTGATTTCCTTAAGAACTAATTTTGACAGTTACTGTCTCTGACATTTCATTTCTACAGGTGTTTTATTTTTATTGTGAGGGTGAATCCTCTGTCTTTCAAACGCATGTTTTGGCTTGTGATTATCTTTCAAATTTTTTTTAGAGCAATTTTTGTGCAACCATGGATGAGTCCAAAATTCGTGTTATTTTCGAATATGAATTCCATCGGGGAACCAATGCAGCACAGACAACTTGAAATATCAACAAAGTCTTTGGGAAGGATGTGGCTAATGA
>CAUYSK010045537.1:0-14924 GCA_963575035.1 Avahi laniger | reverse complement strand
ACGGGTATATGTGTACACAAAGAGTGCAATGCGCACCACGCAATGGGATGGACATATTTGAAACCTGGACTGAGGGGGGGAGGGGGGGGCAAGGGCAACACACGTAACCTAAACATCTGTACCCTCATATTATGCTGAAATTTAAAAAAAAAAAAAAAGAAGGAGGGAGAATGACCCTTAATAGGGGCAAGCCCTGCGGCTGGAGGTCGGTTCAACTTCCCAGGATGTTGGAGATGGGCAGATACCTGAAAATAAACAGAGGCTCTCCCAGCAAGGCAAATGGGCAGGTGGATGCTCTATAGGTAACTGACTATGTCCACCATGAGCCCCCTCTTTAAATTCCTACAAAGCGTCCCCACAACTCTCAGAACAAAGTCCAAATGCCTTGGAGAGACACGACACCCTTCACCAGTTGCCTTCAACCTGCTTTTCCAGGCTCACCTCCAACCCCCTCATGTTCCCTCTCCTGGTCTCCCAGAACTGCTCACTGTATTCTGAAACCATGGCCCTGCCCTTCCCCCTGCCTTTGCGCTGCTGTCCTGTGCCTCGAAAGCTTTTCAACTCTCCGTAAGCCTGGTGGCTCCTTCTCTCAGCACGACCTGCCGGCCCACTCCCTGGGCGGCATTGCTGCCCTGCTGGAGGAGCTGCAGTTCCCCAGCATGTCCGTCCCAGCGCCCCTGAGAGGGCCGGCCAGCGCCAGCCTCCCTCACCAGGCTATGGCAGTGCCTTCCCTTTCTTTGAATAAAGGAAGAAAATAAGGAGTGAATGAAGGAATCCTAATGTGATATACTCTTTCAACTTCCTGAGCGTTTCCTTCCCAGCCCTTATCACAATTAAAATTACATATTCATCGATGTAATCCTTTATTTGGTGTCTATTTCCCCCCGCTAAAAGTATAAGCTCTTTGGGGAAGGGACCCTGTTTCTGTTCACCCCCACACCTACCTCAGTGTCTGACACACCCCAAGGGTTTAATAAATATCTGTTGAATGAATATAACATCCAGGATTTAAAGCTGCCTGAACACTGCACATACTATTTTTTCCATCATATCTATTTCCTTCATCTAGGAAATAATACTGCTTATAGGAACAGAGAAGAAACCTAGGCTTTATTCCAGATGTCTTTTCACAGCTTTGGTTGCCAGAAAGAGGCAAACCCCAAGTCACGTGATTTTGTATTTAGAATATTAATTTTCCCTAGGTCACGCAGAAACAGTGATACTTGACTTAATGAAATGCTCTTGTACTAATTTCTATTTGTATGCAAAAGACATCGTTGGTTTAACACGTTGAGACAATCTCCCCCACTGCGCACACCCATATCTGCCTAGCAGAAGAAGGGGAAAGGCTTCTGATTTATTACACATAAACAAAATGAATAAGATAACATTTTATTAGTTAGAAACCATTATAAAAACAGTAATAAAATGAGGCGGTACAAGTGGAAGACGCCCTTATCAATAAATCCTTGGAAGTTTAGGACCCCGGTGCATGTTGTAATAATAAAAAAGGTAATTAAAAGGATTGAATTGCAGAACTGTATCATTTTATCAGGAAGCAGCCCTATAACAATAACAAACATCAGGGCAGTGATGGTCTGCAACTCTCTAACCTTTCTGAAAAGGAAAAGATGTTTGAGATTCAGGTTGTCTTAGCTAATGTGAAAAGAATCCGTTTGTAGGCTGTGTCTCATTGAAACATGTAAATCCAGACAAGAAATGGTTTTCCTTTAAAACCAGGATCTTGATAAGTCTTGTTTCTGGTGGTGAGCAGTAAATGCCTTTATTAAATTAGCCATGTCCATCCTATCAATTATGGTTTATATTATAACTAACAGCTGTAGGTGAGACAGACAGTTTGGTTACTTTTTCTGTAAAAGACTCTTGGTTTTTCTTCCCTTGACTGAGAATCTTCATTTCATCTTAGAAAATCCTTATGACACATTGCAAATACTTTTTATACAAAAGCATCACAAAGCAACACAGAAACCTCAGAGGTTTTCCATTTCCCAGAGAACTGTAGTCAGTTTTTAGAAAGTAGATCCTGTCCTCTACCCTCCCCATCCCCCACTCCCTCCAGGTCAATGTTTCCCCTCCCCCATCCTGGTCAGTTTAATATGAGTCACTGCCTGGGCTTTGTTGTATGGAATAACATATTCTCCTGGGAGTCAGTTCATGCAAAACACTCCCCGCTGAGAGAGTGGAAATTTACCCATAAGACATTCTTCCAGCAGCAAGACCCTGGCGGAAACCTGATCAGAATGTTTAAAGACTTGACTGGCTCATTCTCCTTAACTCCCCCAAAATTTCTCAGAGAAAACAAAAATAAACCACATATTTAAGGTTTATCACACCCGGTGACAACTGACACAGTGAGATATGATCTAATTTAGAAAGAAAACTGGAAATGAGTAGATTATTTCCAATATATCCTCTGCTACTGTATCTTCTACGACGATTTCTATTCTCTCTACTCTCCCTTTCCATTTTGGTTTATAGTCACTCTGCAGTCATTCGATTGATCAATGCACGAAGTTTTTCTTTTTAAACAACTGCCACATACTCAATAAGCTACGTTAAGCCAAGTAGCTATTATTTTGCAACATTTTTATAAACTCAGATGTATTTTCTGTAGTGCAAGAGACATCCATTTACCACTAAAATAATACATGTGTTCATAAGTGGCAAAAATCACAAGAAAGCTTAGTTGAGATTTCTTTATAAAAAGTCTTGAAACAAGCTCATCTTTGTAATATGTGTACATATACATACTATAATGTAATTAATAATGTAATATATACACATACATATATATATACACATATACATATATTTTTTTGAGTAGTAAAGCTAATGATCGTGGAAGATATAGAAATAGAAGCCCAGCCTCAGGACTTTTTGTTTCTTCCTCATCAACATTTACCAAATGGTGATGCAAAAAGTTGGAAGGAATATAATATTTCACCGAAGGCAGCCCCTATCTTACACAGAGCCTAGACAAAGCTGGCAAGAACCCGCTGACTTGAAGAGACATCAAAAGAGATTTGCTTGATGGCCAAAGAGCAGCCCAGTGGCCCCTGGGCTAGACATTGTGTCGTCTTTTCTCTTTACTGAGAATATTGCTATCTAGGTTTTCAAAAGTGCTCTTATAATACACTTTACTAAATAATATGTAGAGTTGCACAATGTATGCCTATATAAAAACCCTGTTAAAAATTTCAAAGTTTGCAAACTGGAAGAATAAGTGAGTGGCTCATTTAATTTATTTTAATCAGTTATATCAGGAAAATGCAATTCTATTGAAGGGAACCCTTTGCAGAAGCAGAGAGCAATTATGTTTTGCGTTCAGAGTACTCTTTTTTTAAAAAAACCCATGTGTGCAGCATAAAAAAAAGCTTAGTAATGTCAATCATCTTGATTTCAAATTCCTCCAGTGCAGTTCTTAAACAGTGCAAAAATTATAGAAAGCTAAAGCTATTTTTCTTAAGATTATGTGCAGCTGTTTTCTGCAATTCCTGAACATTCTTGATATAAACGTGTTTCCAAAGATATCCGTTTTTAAAAGTCAAAATTCTGTAGTAATTTAACCTTATTTTAAAAGATATTTTCACATTGTATGTTAAAGAGAATACCTCACCAAAGAGGCCCCTCGAGTGAGCTAAACTTTCACTAAAGTAGCAAGCATTTCCCCTGTTCATTAACATAGTATTACCCAAAAGAGTAGCTTAAAAGTTGACAAGTAGGTGGCAAAAGTGCAAAATGGCAGCCTATTTAAAGGCAATTTGTTAAATTGTTGAAGATGTTGATAGGAGGCAGGTAAGAAAATTTTTCAACAAGGACCACACTTCCAAAGACACGTCTAAGATTCTGTCCTCAGAAAGAATAGGAATTTCTCTCCCTCCCTCTGCCTCTCTGTCTCTCTCTGTCTCTCTGTCTCTCTGTCTGTCTGTCTCTCTCTCTCTCTCTCTCTCTCTCTCTCTCTCTCTCTCTCTCTTCTCTGTTTTCATGGCTTTGGGCAGCTTTAAAAGAAAGACAATGCAATACACAAGTAAAACCAATCATGTTTCCTTTCTGTCTAATGTAAGTAAATCAACCTTGAGCTCAATATTGAGTTGAAATCTCTTAAGATGGAGGGACTTATAACCTGTCCAGATATGATTAACAAAGACCTTTGATTAAAAATGGGAATAGAGATGGCTTGTAACAGATAAATCCCTCGAGTTCATTGTGCAACTTCTCATTTTTCATATATTCTTAGATTTGGGTCATTTTCTGGTCTGTAACACTGGAACTTGTGGAAATTTCGTTATTATTAGAAATTCGACCAGCAGGTTGAAATTTCGAACAAACACTTCAAGTCTCCTGAAAGAAATGAATCACCTAAAAGTGCAGTGTCAGTTTCATAACAGGTAACCCCTAACTTAGAAATGTGCTGCGTTCCACATTGGCAAGCTGATGGCTTAGTATTCACAATGCATGTTTCGATAGAAACAATTTCGTATGTTATGACTATTTTCCTAAATTAGCAAAAAAACCTATTTAACTCATAATGAACCAGAAGTAGGTGTTAATCCTAACATAGCGTTGTTGTAAATACATTGTTTGACCACTTCTGATACTGTAATTAGGGAGAAATATATTTTAATTTTTAAGTCAGACTACTGAGAGTAGATATCCCGGAAAGGCACAGCAAATGCACCTGGACATTAAGAATTTGTTTACCCTTGACTACACTGTGATTGCAGAAGGAAAGGCATTTTTCCCCATGTTATTCACTATCCATTATTTTGAATCAGATAATAAAACAGTCGTGTATCTGACCACTCATTAGCTGTGTGACCTTGGCACTTTACTTACTCTCTCTGTGCCTCAGAGGGTTGCTGTGAAAATAAATGAGGTCATTTTTCTACAGTAGACATTTGCTCTGTGCCTCACCCAGCTTCTCTAGTTTCCACTGTGTGACATTCTCTCTCCACTCAACTCTCATCTACAAGGTATGGTGGCACTTCATCCCCATACCTTGGGTACAGCACATAACCTGGACCTGCCAAACAGAGCTGGCTTCAGGGGTGACTTCAGGGGGACTGCTTCAAGGGGGGCCACCCGCCTGAACGAGTCCAATAAGAGTGAATCTCAGAATGTGTTTCCCTAAGAATTTAGGACAGAAGTGCCTTTCTCTGCTGGGTCCGAATCCGGAAAGACATACCTTCAAGAGTGCCTGGCAGCCATCCTAATTTATACCAGTGGTTCTAGTCGTTCTCAATGACCTGCTGGGACACTTGGCAATATCTGAAAATATTTTTGGTTGTCACGACTCTGGGGAAGCTGCTATTCTCACCTAATGTATAGAGGCTGGGGATGCTGCTAAACATCCTACCATGCACAGGATGGCCCCTCTACAGCAAAGAAATTTTCATCCCAAAATGTCAAGAGTGCTCAGTTTGAGAAACCCTGCTCTAACTACATGCTTACATCTAACAACATAAAGAAGCAGGGCTGAGAAATGGAGAAAAATTGACTCCTGGTAATATTGTTTTAATCCTGGATCAATTCACAACTTACTTGATTTGTCTGTCACTTACACCAGCGATCCCCAATGTTTTTGGCACCAGGGACCAGTTTCATGGAAGACAATTTTTCCACAGACCCAGTTTGGGGGTTGGAGGAATGGTTTCGGGATGATTCAAGAGCATTACAATAGTGCACTTTATTTCTATTATTACATTGTAATATACATTATAAGCCTGCCACCAGATGCAGCGTAATTGCCACTTGCCACTCACTGATAAAGTTTTGATATGAGTCTGCAAGCAATTGACTTATTGTGGTCTCTGTGCAGTCAAACCTCTTTGCTCAAGATAATCTGTATTTGCAGCAGCTTCCCAGTCCTAGCATCACTGCCTCAGCTCCACCTCAAATCATCAGGCACTAGATGCTCATAAGGAACACACCACGTGCATCCCTCCATGTACAGTTTACAGGAGGGTTCATGCTCCTTGAGAATCTAATGCTGCTGCTGTTTTGACAGGAGATGGAGCTCAGACGGTGATGTGAGTGATGAGGAGCGGCTGTAAATACAGATGAAGCTTGGCTGGCCGGCCACTCACCTCCTGCTGTGTGGCCCAGGTTTTGTCCACAGCACAAAGGTTGGACATAATGTCTGACAAACAATAGGCCCCCAGTAAGCAGTGACTCTTTTCATTAACGGTTATCACTCACATGAGAACCAAGATCACAGGACTCCAGAGCCACAAATGTTAATGGATCAGACGTTATCTACATAAGAATTGCATGTTTTATCTCCCTGCAGCACAGTCCTGTGCCTTTTACTGTGTTCTCAATGCATTCTACATTTCTGATTTGTACTTAGAAAAAACATAGATTGAAAAGATGATGCCATCTTTGTCCAGAATTTGCAATTTTCTCTGGTTTAGAGTTCCTATTATCGAGAAATTCATACATCTCATAGGAGATTGAAAAGTTAAAAAAAAGAAAAAGGTGCAAGTTTTCCATAAACTCACTAAGTCTTTCTTTTAAAAGTGACTACCAGTCTGTTCATGTAAACCAGAATGGCTATTTAAAAATTGCCTCAAAAAGTAACATCTAGGAGTAAAAGAAACATCTCGTTTATTATATTCCATATTTTTCTTTACAGCTCTTGTGTTTTTGATTATATCATGGAAGGAGACTGGATGGTATTATATTCTAAACTTATTGATAAGAAAAGTTAAAGATCTTTTTCTACATTTTTAATGTTGCCCAGCCCCCAAAGTTAGTTAAAACATATACAGTATATACCATTTCATCAACTCAAAATAATTATCACATTTCTTGACTTCACAATCCTATCGCTTTAAGGTCATAAGTTTCACAGTATTTTCACTCTCTGAACAGTTTATGCATTTTCATTCCTCTGTAAGATATGAATATATTATACTAAACGATATTATATAAATGAGACCATTATTCAAAATGAGAATCTTCTCTACTAACATCATCACTATTTGTAGCATATAAGACTAAATAAATGTCTCCCATGAGTGACTAAATGCAAAATAAAAAGTAACCACTCAACTTTAATAGTTTAAAAAATGCTATTAAACATAATGGCTTCTTGACATTCAAGTAGCACTATGTTTTAAGTGATCTTCATTTTTTAAGAACTACTTTATTTTCATTTTAAATATTGATGGCTAATCAAGTCCTCCAGAGTGAGGAACTGTAGGAGAAAGCTCTCCTAAGAAAATAAATTACCAGGGACTCTAGAGTTTCAAGGTGTTGTTTTTTTTTTTACTTTGTTTTTGTTTGGTTTTATTTTTGTTTTCTCCTGAGGCTATGTAATAACATCATATAAATGAACAACTTGAAAAACTGACAAGACAATCTTATTTCTCAAGGTTTTCTTCAATCCCTGCTGGTATGTACTTTTGCCTATATCCCTTCCTTCCTCACTTTTACCTTAAGGGGGAGCTCTGAGGTCTGTCAGGGACACCTGAAGAACAAAATAGCCCAATGGGACCACCGCAGAATGAAATCTCATGAAAGGGATGCAGAGGAGGGAGGACAGGGAAGTGAAGACCTCAAAGGGAAGAGTGACCCCTTCACTTCCTCATGCCTCTGCAGAAGAGTAGCAACAGAGTCAAGCTTTAAGGAAAAAGAAAGCGTCAGGGAGGCTGCAGATTGCCCAGGACTGATTTTAGCCTAGAATTATGTGAAGGGCACATTCGAGCTGTCTCTTATTCCACTCCAATTCATCAGGTTAAAAGGAGAAATCGCTGGCTCGGAATGGTGTGTGTGTAGCTGACATTCCAGGTGCTGTATTGCAAGAATAGGGTGATACATACCTAAGGACTGAGGGTGAACCAAGACATAAGCGTAGCTCCAAAATGAGTAACATGTTCAGTTGATTATAGAATGATGCTGAAACAAAGATTCTAATCTCTGCCTGGCAGATATTAAGCTCTCTGAGGGCAGCCCCTGGGTCTGTCTCATTTCCTCACAGTGGGAATACAGTTCCCAGAGCAGCTACAAAACCCATCAATCACTTACCACAGGAAAACAAAACAAAATCAACAATTGCTTAAAGACTTTGAGCGAGCCATCTAGGCTTCCTGGGTTTTAGTTTCCTTACTCCAAAGAATGTAAGGGATTGAAGTAAAGGATTTCTCTAGTCCTTTGCAGCACTGTGAATCTATAAAATACGACCCCTAAGGTTACAGCCAGGCAATCACAAAAGTTGAAGACATCTGTCCCACGATATGACAATCAACAACCTATTCTTTATATACTTCACTTGATGTCACAGTTGAGAAAAATAAAAAATATGAATATATTGTACAGATTAAGTATTCTTGTCATATTCAAGGTGAATACCAAAGTCCACTCCTTACTATTTCTAAAGAGAGTTCCATTCTGGCTACCGTCTAGCCGAGGGTATTTTCATCTTGCTGTAGTCAACAGCATTATTTGTCTTGAGCTCTCAAAGATTTTATTCCCAGATCACTGAACAGCGATATTTGATTTTAGGCAACAGGAAAAAAATTACCAAACCATAGAATCCCCACAGACAATAGTCCATTGAGTGGCACGGCAGCACTGCCAGAAGAGTATAGGTTTTGGAATTGTAGCTACAGAGCCTGAGCTCCAGCAGGATACTTGACCTTGTTAAACTACAGTCTCTTCCTCTCTTATATGGTAAGAGTTCCTGCCTCACTGAGTTGTGACGATAAAATGAAAGGATGTATGTGAAATGTGTGTCCATAGTTAACAATAAACAGGAGAAACTTTATTGTTTACGGCCCTTTCACTTGCTCTGACATAGAAAAAAAGAAATTATTTAAAGAATAAAAAGTAGATGATGAGTTTCTTTAGAAGATAGAAATGGAAAGACCTGAGAAGAGACTGGATTTAGAGTCAGAAAATCTGGAATATTTCCTCTGCTTAGAGAATATATGATCTTGGGCAAGTCATTTTATTTCTCAGGACCCAACTTCCTCTTTTGTAAAACAAGATTAATCATGTGGCTCCAGGAAGAATGCTAAATTCTAAAGCACTATTCAAATGATGGGTGATAAATCATTACAGTAAACAAAGAAGTTCAAAGACACACTAACAACTCAGACTTACAAAACTATGACCTGGCTATAGACTGATGAGAAGCAGTAGCTAAGGATCTGCTACGTTGGCATTCCATAACGGGAGAGAGAGTAAGCATTTTTAAAGTTACTTCTCTCTTTTGGCAATCAGGAAGCAAAGAAGGCACAATTAGAATTGCGACCAGTTGTACATTCTTCCAGCAGTCCTAGCTGCCTCGCTGAGATGGGGCGGAGGAAACTTAAATTGCTTGCGTTGTATTATATGTGTTCAGAATTATTTCCACAGATGCAACTATCCTTGACACCAAAAGATTTTTTTCTATGATTTCCAAGCATTTTATGTCCATACATGGGTTTAAGAAAATCACATAGCAGAAGACAAAAGAACAAAGCTTTGATAGCAGAGAAATTCATTGTAAGCTACTTTAAACCATCCCACTGAAACATTGAGTAGAGGAAGGCAAACTCTTGTGTATATAATGAGTGTACCGAAGGCCACCTCTGAGGTTAGTTAGGAACCTGTCTTCTTCAGGGATGTCAGTATAGCCACAGAGTTTCCAAGAATTCACAAATCGCTATTCACAAACCAGTCCCCACCAGCTTTGACAAATGCTGACATTCCTTAGCAAACCAGAGTGAGATGCAGGGTGCTTTTCAGGGGATGAACGACAAGTTGGGAGGAGTTGATAGTCCACTAGAGGGGCAGTCAAGGGCCATAAAGCCTAGTCAGTCATTAATCTGCAGGAAATGCCCAGAGCCAAGGTCATCATTGCTATTATAAACTAAAAATTAAAAGAAAAAAAGAAGGCACATAGCTCTTGTTTATGGGTGATACAGTTTCAATTGGCACAAATTGAGTATTTCTAGAGATTTAATTAAGCAATCAGATTGCTTGAGTGGTCTCAATATTCGGTGCCTTTTATAGAGTTCTTTAATGACTATGCACAGAATTATTCTGGATACTTTATGGACCATAACAAGTGAGGTTTTATGTCTTCCCAAGAATACAATGAACCTTTCCACCACCACTCTAGCTTAAACAAAGGTGGTTGTTGTTGTTTTTTTGGGTGGGGAGATTTTAGATTCGTGTCTAGAAAAGTGTAGCCAGAAGAATTAGAGAGAAGATAATTTACTTAAACCAAAAGGCATTTGACTTTGCCTTTTTACGATCCATTCCTATAAAATTAGGACCAATGTCTAGTAAAATAAGGAGGGGTAGCATGTTCAGTACGGTATTCATTCATCCAGTCTTTTTCTAGGTCATAAGGATATAAAAAATGTTTTTAGGACCAAGGATATAGCAGTGAACAGAATCCATCAGATCTACATCCACAGCATCACACACCGATTAAGAGGACTGAGGTCTTGGGCAAATTACTTCACCTCTCTGTGTCTCAGTCTCTTCATCTTTAAAATAGGATTACAATAGTTCTCTCCTCATAGACTCTTGTAAAGATGAGGTGGACAAATTCACCTGAATGTACTTAGAACCATGCCCAGCATATAGTATGAACCGTGTAAGTGCTAGCTATATTTATTACTTTTTTGTACACAGAAACAAGACAATGTGCAAGGGAACAAATCGATAAACAAGATGTTTATAAACAGGGATAAGTGGTACCAAAAAATATAACAATGTAACTTAATTGGAATGGAGGGAATTTATCAGAAAATTTTTCTCTGAGACGTGGCATTTGTTCTTGGCCCTAAATTAGCAGGGTCTCTCCTGATGCAACCTAAGGCAGAAACATTCCAGAGAAAGAGTATACCTAAGGCAAAAGGCCATGAAAGGTGATTGAGTACAGTGTGTTTGGGATAAAAGAAGAACTGGGTTCTGAAATGTGGTGAGAAAGTGGGGAACGGCCCAGATGAAATGCAGAAGTGTCAAGGATCAAGTCCTAAAGGGCTGAGTAGATTAAACTAAGGAGAGAAATTTGATCATGTACAAATTATCCTGTGTAATTTCTATAATACCTTTATGAATATGTCTAGCCATATATATGCAACTATGTGACTGACAAAAGTTTGGATATGTACATTCCTAACTAATAAGGAGATTGGATTTTATTCTAAATACAATAAAAACCATCATAATAGGGAGTGGGGGAGATGTCTGAAAAATCATTTCTTTGTGTTTTAAAGCAAATTCCAGGGGCTATGAGGAGAATAAACTGAGTGTGAGGAGGGTGGAGAAGGAAGGAGAAAAAGTATTGGTCTGACCTGTCCAAACTTGTGGATTGTGTGATCCTGGCCAAATCAATCCATGGCACTTCATCTAATTGGGCTTTCCTTTCCTGAGTGTCTACTGCATGTGAGGGCCTGTGCCAGGAGGGTGTCTTAGTCCATTTGAGTTTCTATAACAAAATACTATGAGCAGAGTGGCTTTTAAACCATAATCATTTATTTCGTCGTTCTGGAGGCTGGGAAGTCCAAAATCAAGGTGCCAGCAGATTTGGTGTCTTCTGAGGGCCCATTTTTCAAAGATGGCGCCTTCTCACTGTGTCCTCACATGGTGAAAGGGGCAAGTCAGCTTTCTGGGGTCTCTTTCATGAGGGCACTAATCCCTATCATGAGAGTTCCACCTTCATGATTTAATCACCTCTAAAGGCCCCCGCCTCCTAATACCATCACTTTGTGGCATCGGACTTTAATGTATAAATATTGGGGGAGACACAAACATTCCAACCACAGCAGTGGGAAAAATACAAAGATAAATAAGATAGGTCCCTACATTAAAAGAGCTTAGATCCGGTGTGGACACTTCACAAGTCCTGTCAATGTAGTCCCCACAGGATTCTCTAATGGTCAAATTTGCTTGAGGCAGAGAAGGTCAAGAAAGGCTTCACACAGGATGTGACACTAGAGGTGAACTCTGAGATGCAAATAGGTGGAAATGGAAATTCTCATCAGAAGAGTGCAGAGTGAACAGGGAAACAGAGGTGTGAACCCACCCATTGAGTTGGGAACTGCAGTTGATGAGTGTAGTTGAGACAAAGGCTACTTGGAAATGGTGATTCAAGGTCCTGCTGGAGAGGTGGACATGAGTCAGATCTGGGAGAGTCTTGAATACCACATGAAGGAGTGTGCACTCCATCCTGTCGGGCTTACTGGGTACACTGGGAGTTAGGGAAAGGAATCATGTTTAGAAAGATTATCCCTGGCAGTCTATGGCGGATTTGAATGGGGATGATTGTAAGAAGGGATAAAGAAAAGAAGAGAATGTAAGCCAAAAGTAAGGCAGTAGCAGTCAGGGCAGAGAGATGGAGATAGAGCAAAGAAATGTTAATGGAAGAGAATCAGTAGACTTAACCTGCAACTGAATTTGCAAGGCATCTCATTGGCTCTGCACATAAACCTATTTTTGAATGAATGAATGAATGATTATCTCCAACTTACATCATTTGATTGACAAAATAGGTGAATCTGCCAGTTATCAAGCATTATGAAAATCACAGAAAAGTGAGTGATAATATATTACTATATAGAGATAGATGTAGATAGATGAGAGAGAGGGATATATAGGAGATACAATCTTTCTCTCAATTGCAGAGTATCATCTTTTGAGATTCTGGAAAGATTCATATTTATAACAGAAGCATTGATGCCAAAGCTTTAGGTAGAACAGCTAACTCTGGAAGCTGACACAGACTGTGCAGAGAAAGGAATTTCTTCAGCCTAGACAAGATGTATCAAAAGGCCTTCTTTCTCTAAGCCTCTCTCTGATTTCCTTACACAGAAGGAAAGGGCTCCTCTTCCCATGCAGAAAGATGCTTCTAGCCACCACCATGTGACCTCCCCAGATAGTTGGAAAAGGAAGTCAGGGTCACAACCAAAGGAAGCGAGATGGCCAGCAGGCCTTCCCCTGGGCAGGAATAATCCTGGTCCCCCCGTATTGCCTCTGTGCCTGGTATGAAGAGAATTCAAAATAAAGACCATCCAAATGTGGACCCAAAAGCAATAACCTGGCCCCCTGGAACTACGGCTCATTAAAATGGCTTTGAACCCGATCTACCCATAATAATATTACTAATATTATGTAATATTACTACTCTAGAGAATTGTCTGGAGTTAGAAGAGGGGGACAGAGAGATGAGTGAGTTCCTTATAGCTAACAACAAATAACTTGAGCAAAGTTTTGAAGGAAAAATAATCTTTCATCTTCAGCTTCTATCAATAAACATGATGTTTGTAAATAGTGATAAGTGGTACCAAAAAATAAAAGTATAAGGTGATTGGAGCAGTAATCACATTTTAATGTAATCATCTGTGAAATGAATGGGTTGTCCTGCATGATTTCCAAGTTTCTGGAACTCTAAATTTCCATAATTCCCACGGCCTTTATATTTCACTGGATCCCAAATTCACAACATTCCCAAAGAAATCTGATCCCATATACAAATTACATCTGTAATATGTCTGACCATGTACAACTATGTGACTGTGAAGTTCAGATTTGAGCATTCCTTACATATGGAGATGACTACTGACATTCCAAAAGAAGATAAATATACATTTACAGGCTCATATTTAATTATAAAGTGTTTTAGCATTCTGGGCAATCAAGCAGAGAAATTGTGAATGAACAATTCCTTTGTTGGGCAACTCTTGTGTGAAAACACTTAGCTCAGTGCCCCGCACAAGTAGATGCTCCAGACACATGTGTGAGTGGGAAAAGAAGGAACCATTCTTTCTGTTTTGCACCCACAGAGATTTGCTTGAATCTTTCCTAAATGTTACTCCATTCTGTCTGGTAATAAAATGGGTTCTCTGCATGTATCTAACAGATCGTAAGATTCTGGAGGAACAAGGGCTATGCATAAGTAATCTTTGCTCCTTCACAGCACCTTGTAGCGTGGTTGACTGTTGAGAAAATTCTCCTTCTTTAATAAAGTATAAGTGGGCCCTTGTGGTTATCCATAGGATGATGTGGGGCAGCTGGACGGTGAGAGAAACCACGGTCTGCATCGATCCCTGGGTCCCTCCAGGAGCCATTTCCCTGTGGCTGAGCACACTCATTGTAGGGTCTGAGGTCTCAGGAGCGGACTAGAACTTGGGATCACTGCTGACCAAACCTCCATATTTGCTTATTCTTGGGGAGAACAGGCAAAAGGGGGGAGCACTGTTGCCCTTATCACTATGGATCTTTGGTCAGATCAGGGGCAGCCATTGTTTCAGAGTCACGCACCACATAACGTTCGGGCCAAAGGTAAACCACAGTCAATGGTCCCATGAGATTACAATGGAGTTGAAAATTCTTATCACCTCCTGATGTCATAGGCATCCTAACGTCACAGCGCAGTGCCTTACTCATGTGTTTGTGGTGATGATGCTGGTGTAAACAATCTACTGCAGTGCCAGTCACATGAAAGTCTAGCATACAATTATTTACAGTACAGAATATGTGATAATGATAACAAACAACTGTGCTACTGGTTTATGTATTTACTATGCTACACTTTTTATTGTTATTTTAGAGTGCACTCTTTCTGCTTACAAAAAAAGTTAACTGTAAAAGAGCCTGAGGCAGGTCCTTCAGGGAGTATTCCAGAAAAAGGCATTGTTAGCACAGGAGATGGCAGCTCCATGCATGTTACTGCCCTGAAGACCTGCCAGTGGGACAAGATGTGGAGGTGGAAGACAGTGATATTGATGATCCTGACCCTGTGTAGGCCTAGACTAATATGTGTTTATGTCTTAGTTTTTAACAAAACAGTTTAAAAAGTAAAAAACAAATTAAAAATGTAAAAAATTATAGTAAGCTAAAGTTAATTTATTATTGAAGGAAGACTTTTTAAAATAAATTTAGTATATCCTAAGTGTACAGTGTGT
>CAUYSK010045536.1:0-18170 GCA_963575035.1 Avahi laniger | reverse complement strand
TGTGCACCACCCAAATGATGGACATAATTGAAACTCGGACTTAGGGAGGGAGGTGGGGGCAAGGGCAACATATGTAACAGAAACATCTGTACCCCCATAATATGCTGAAATAAATAAAAAAAAATTAAAAAAAAAAAAAAGGCCATAGAAAGAAGGCAGCCACCATCTGCAGGAAGATAGCCCTCACCAGGAACCAAATTAGCCAGTATCCTGATCTTGGATTTCCTAGCCTCCAGGACTGTGAGAAATAAATTTCCATTGTTTAAGCTACGCAATCTGTGATATTTTGTAATAGCAGCCCTAGTAGACTAACACAGTTCCTGTGAGCTTTATCCACAGATCACTTGTGTCCTTATCTGGTGAAGAGTCATTTTAAGCCTTGTTGGCTGCTTTGGAAGTGACAGCAAAGGAAAGTCCTCTTAAACTGGAGCTGATAAAGCATTCTCACCAAACCTCTAACTTAGACTAGTTCATTGAAGGCTACCTACCTTAAGCATTGAGACTTTTAATTTATTTATTTACTATTTTTTCTATCAATGTGAATTTCAATTTATAACATAGTATGTTTAGAGTTTCAAATAACTGGTCCTATCAATAGATTTTGAAATATGATTCCATTGTAAGATGATGACTGCCTTTATCAAATCTTTTCTGCCTTTTTCAAATTTTTATTTACCATTTTTATGAAAACAAATCACACTAATATATCCACACATCAATGTGTAAATATGGTTTTTACTAATATTTAAATTTCCTTTCAGCAACACTATTTTCAAAAATCTGACAATATAGAGCAGTGATTAAAGGCATTTGCTTCAGAATCAGATATACTTACATTCCCACTGACAAGCTGTTTTTTGGACAAGTTATTATTTTGAATGCTGCTTCTTTTCTCTATGAAATGAGGATAACATTCTTTTAAGATGAGTGTGAGATACAAATGAGAAAAACAAAATAACAATGAAGGTGCAATAATGGAAACTGCTATTTGCATTATGATTATTATAATGAACACATTGCCACACTAGAAAAACAAAATTCCCTGGGGCCACGGTGTTTTATTAAAACAACACTTTCTAATTTGTTATTTTTTATTGTTTTCTGTAAGTTATATGCAATATAATCCACATTTTTAGAGTTAAATTGTCAATATTAATTGTAACAATAAAAACATCAACAAGTAAGATTTTCATGGACCAACTGCAGGGTTTTGCTTCACACTGCCCAAGGCTCAAAACTAGCATGAGTTAAATACTGCTCACATGGCAGTCAATGTATTAAAATGATAAACTGTAATTTAACCACCCCATGGTAACAAAATGGCATGTAGGGAGAAAATCTAAACAGCCTTAAGCTACAGTATAAAAATTAATCCCAGGTAATTCAACAGTTGACTATAATTATATGTTTGAAACCAGGCTCAAATAAAATAGGATTTGCTCTTGTCTGTAATGAAGATTTTTTTAGTGTGTGTATATATGATATATGGTTTCTATGTCCTCTAAAATTTAAGGGGAAAAAAGAAAATATGATACTTGACAGATTTTCAAGTTTCTCATTTAGACATCCCTTGTTTAGGCTTGTTCTAAGTCTATTCATTTAGGCTTTGACTGCTGGGCAAACTTCTGTGCCCTATCCCAAGGTATAAGAGGCAAGTGCCCAGGGTTTTTAAGTTTTACAACCTCAAGTTTTACAACCTTGACTAAATCCAAACTTATTAAAAGGATTTGTTCTGTAAAATTTGGATTCAGTCAAAAGGCAGTGCTCAAGGATCCAGAAGGACATGTGTGGCCCCAAGGCCATAGGTTCCCCACTCCTAAGTATAGAAAACATTTAGGCAACTCACTGAATCAAAAATTATAATAATGATCAAGGTAAAAACATATGTTGTTTAATGAATTGTACTTGTAAAATTAGCAAATCAGAGAAACCAATTTTATCCTTGATGATATTAGTAAACTTGGTAGTTGCCTTGGTAATATTCCCTAACCATCTTCTTCAAGCTGTAAAGTAATATTTCCAGAGAAATAAGTATAGAGAAACATTAGTAATTAATATATTTGTTAATTATATTTTCCTGAGTTGGCCTTCAGTCTCTATTCCATTTATCTTGTTTATTTTAAGGATGCTCTGGAATAATGTAGTTCAGAATGTAGTTCAGCTTTGTGACTTACTAGCCCTCTAGTCATATCATTTTGGAAAATAAATCACACATCTTCAACATAAATTCAACATACCTTTCTAACTGATTGCACAGCATTATTATCAAGATACAGTAACCTAACAGACAAGAAATCACTTTAAAAAAGTAAATTATTAAAAAAAAAGTTTTGTAACAATATATCTTTGTCCTCCTAACATCATTTCTTAAAATAAATTTGGTATAGATACCATGCAGTGAACCTCATGATATTTTATTTTTATTTTATGTCCTAGATAAATGATCTTAATGCCAAAATAATGCTTATATGGATGACTCAATACTCCAAAAATGTGGGACCCAGGGGGGAAGTTAATAGATAAAGAAGGCTCTGTGCTGACTTGTTAGAATTTGGTATGTGGCAAATGTGCAGTTGCACAGCCTTAGACCTCCCTTGGGAAACTGCCCAAACATTTGCATTCCCACAATGTATTTATTCAGAAAATAACTCTTTTTCCTGAGAAAAATCTGACTCTCAAATCTGTCCCTGAGATTCTGCAAGTTCTCCATTGGGGAACAAGAGTTAAAAGTCTATTAAGAAAAGTTTTTTTTACAAAAATCCATTTCCAGACCCTCATTAATGTAAGTATTTTGGAATTTCCTATTGAGAATACTACTATACAAAATAAACTTGAAAACATAAAAAGAAAATAGAAAATTATAAAAATCCCTGTAGAGTTTATTGTCTTCCTCTCACAGTATAGTTTTATTCTAATATTTCCTTTCTTTATTCATTTTTCTTAATATCAGTGTGCAGCAAACCCACCCAAAATGAGGAACAGTTGAAAAATAGAAAATAAAAAGACTAGAGGTTAATGATTAAAAAAAAAAAAAAAGTACAGGATCTAGTGGTTAGAAGGATAGGCCCCCTGGGGATGAGCCAAATTGAGTAGATGGAAGTAATAAACACCAAGAGGATAGCAACATTAGCCACTGCTGAGTAGAAAATTGGAAAGATTCTTCAAGTTACTTTTTTTCTCCTTTTCTGGTTGTCAGGTTTTGTCTCTCCTGTATTTCACTAGTATACCATAAATAAAGAAGCAGCAAAAATTAAATTTCTTTTAGAGATGGCAAAGCACTCATTGAGCTAATCAATTAATAGTAAAACTTTTAAAACAAAGAAATTCAACAATATGTGATAAAGAAAGAAAATCTGATCTAGGAACTTCAAGTTTATAAACAACATTATTATAATATATACTTAAGCAACACATATGATTTTTCATTAACTTAAAGATAAAATAATGTGTGTACCCCCAAACTAATGATAGAGTATATCAATTACTGCCTGATAGTTGGATCATGCCTTTCCCAACATGATATACTAGAAATCAAATGTCATAATTTCATCCTAAGTCTCTTTCATTCTATGTGAGTATCTTGCTTTTTGAATCATCCCAAAAATTCTCATGAGATGATCTCAAAATCCTTTGCTATTCCCTTTGAATTTTCCTCTTACAGCCAGCAAAGCCAAAGTGCCAAAATATTTTAGCTCCAATGGATTTGAATCATCAGGAGAATATGCCTTTTACATTGAGATCTGTACTTCTTCACTTTACAACTTGTCTAGCAATTGTTGGCTCTCATACCTAACCATATTAGAACAAAAATGTCTCTTACTTTGGCTCTAACCTCCATCTAAATCAGTGCTATGTTTCAGTTACTTTTTAGACCTTCGAAGAGCCCGAAATGACATTTCAACACAGGATAAGCTCTATGAATACTGAGCCTCTGTTTTTACGATGTACCCAAGATGGTGTCAAGAATTACTTATAAAAATTATAATAGCTAGCATTATTAAGTTAGTCACCATTCTAATTCCTTTACATTTAATCCTTATACAATATTATAGGCAGGTTCCAGTATAACACCCATTTTAAAGATGAGGCAATGGAAACAAAGAGACAGTTAATGTAGTGTCAAATTCACATAATTAGTAAGTTACAGAACTGGTATTTGAAGCTCTGTAGTCTGTATTAGCTTGCTATGGCTTGCATAACAAAGTACCACAGACGGTAGTTTAAACAACAGAGATGTTTTTCCTCACAGTTATGGAGGCTAGAAGCTTGAGATCGAGGTGTCAGCAGAGTTGATTTCTTCTGAGGCCTCTCTTTTTCATTTATAGATGATGGGTCTTTTCTCTCTGTGTACCTGTGTCCTAACATTTTATTTTTATAAGGATTCCAATCATATTGAATTGGGGCCTGCTGGTAATGACCTCATTTGTCCTTAGTTACCTCTTTAAAGGCCTTGCTTCTAGATACAGTCACATTCTGAGGTACTGTGGGTTAGGGCTTTAACACAGGAATTTGAAGTGGGATGCAATTCAGCCCATAAACATGGTCTTACGCCAAATCCCTCCTCTTAACCACTAGGCAAACATTTTTAAAAGAGAAAGAATTAGAAAAAATGAGAGAGAGAGAGAATGAAAGAGAGAGAGAAAACAGGAGAAAGGGAGGAAAGGAAGAAGGGAGAAAGAAAGGAAAAGAGTAAGAAAGGGGCTAGTTGGGATCAAGGCATGGGGCATCATTTGGATTGATTTAGTGGTCCTTGGTTTCTGCACAGGAGAGAGCCATCTCCACCACAGTGATAAACCAAGCAAATCAGAATATTCGTGTAGGCAGCTGGAGTCAGGAGGCTTTCCAGACATGCTAGAGACAAATTGACTTATTCTTGGGTAGGCAGCTTTGTATGGTGAAGTATCCATGAACTCTGGAGTCACAGAGAGATGAATGCAAATATTCTATTTGCAAATATTCTGTCTCATTCTATTTGGGGAGGTTATATCCCCTTTCTGATCCTCAATTTTCTTAAGATACACATCTTGCTTCTTAGGATAGGATAATTAGGGGGATTAGAGTCGATAAGAAGTTCGTGCCTAGAAGAGCTCATATCTTGAACGAGTGAAAATCCCAAAGTTCTTCACTTTTCCATTCCAGTTTTCGCTCCTCACTGAGTGGATTCCACCCAGACCACTCCCATTTCTTTCACATATTCTCTCATAAAGGATGCTTATATCATAAATACATGGTTAAATAGCAAGTAATGCATTTGTTTCACCTAATTATCTCTTTTTAAATCATACATTTGTTTAGTCATCTCTTCCACACACTTAACGTTTCTCTGTTGCTTGGATTTCAGCAATTATTCTTGTCTTCCTCCTTTGACTTGAAAAATAACTATCGCTTAAGCAAACTTTTATAAATATTAAACCTACTTCATTTGCATTCCATGTTCTATTAAACATTTCCTTTTAAATAAATTTTAATTGAAATATTTCATACTTTTAGAAAAGTGAAACAAGCAATACAAAAGATACAATTAGATAAAACTATTGATGACACCATTTCATAATACTTGTTTCTGATCTCTTTATTTTTGGTGGAATTGGCAAAAATAAACAAAACTACATACATATATCCAAAAATCTATATGGCAGCTTAATTTTAGCCCATAAAGTTTATTCTAATTTGTTCATCAAGTATTTCTTACATCAGTTATTGTTTTGAGTATTGGACATTGAATTGTGAATGTTATGTAAAATACCTGTGCTAAAAATGGAAAATATTTTAGTGGTGGAGATAGCACACATGTAGGCAAATAAGTATACAAATGGTGATAAGTGCTATTCAATAAATGAAGCAAGACATTGCTGGTAGAAATGTAAAATGGTGCAGCTGCTTTGGAAAACACTCTGGCAGTTCCTCAAATGATTAAACATAGAGTTACCATATGACCCAATAATTCCATGCCTAAGTACATACCCCAGAGAAATGAAAACATATGTTACAGCAAAACTTGTGTACAAATGTTCATAGCAGCGCTAGTCATAATATGCAAAAAGTAGAAACAGCACAAATGTTCATTAACTGATTAATAGACAGATAAATCATGATATATCTATACTATAGAATATTTTCAGAAATAAAGTACAAATATATGTTACAGTATAGATAAACCTTGAAAACATTATTAGGTGCATATCATATTATTTCATTTAAATAATATTTCCAGATAGGCAATATATAGGGCCAGAAAGTAGAATAATTGTTTTCTACTTATATAGAGACAGGGAAATTGAGGGGTTGAGGATGATGACTAAACTATGAAGATTTCCTGTAATGAAAATGTTCTAAAATTGACTGTGATGATACTGTAAAAGTCTATGAATGTACTAATAGTTATTGAATTATTTAAAAATTGGATTTATAAAAATTAAGAAGGCACTTATATAAAAATTAATAGGCAAGTCAAGGACAGAAGATATTTACAATGCATATATATTTGACAAAGAATTTATACTCATAATCATAAAAGAACTCCTACAATTCAATAATAAAGGACAAATAATTGAAAAAAAATCAGGTTATGATGTTAGAGAGAGATGGAGGAACTGGCGGTGGTTTATTTTAAAACGTAGTACAAGAAGAAGGTCTTTCAGTGGAGAAGATATCTGACCAGGGTCCTGATTAAAGAAGGAATTTGCCATTCCAGATCTTGTGGAAGAGTGTCCCTAGCATAAGAAATGCAAGTTCAAAGTACTAAACATAGAATAGCCTTAGAATATTCAAGTATTAGAGTTTCAATGAACACAAAAGACTGATAGGTGGAGTTCATAAAGCTAAGTGATTGTGAGAAAGACCAATAGGAAATAAAGTTGAAGTAGTTGGGAATGACTTATTGGAAGTCATTGGTGAAACGATCCTGCCTCATGAAGATGACGATGATACAGCAGAACATCACCCAGCTGCTGCCCCATGTCTGTAACTGCCTCTATACTGGTCCACTTAGAAATGTTATAACCTCAAAGGCAACGTTTCCAGAGCTGAATTTATCCATAATATGCACAGCAATCAACACTTATTTAAATTTATCTAGTTGTATGAATAACACAACAGCTCACTTAGGATATTCTTGAATCCTCTGTCTTTAATATCCTTTATCTACTCAATTGCTTAATTTTATCAATACTTAACTCAGAGAGTCTCTCACATCTGCCCTTTTCTCTGTAGCTCCAATGATTGCCTCCTGTGTGTAATTTCAGTGCCACCCTCTGCAATATTCTAGCTGTTAGTCCCACTTACTGTGTTGTCTTCTGACTATCCCTCCACATACCCTGGTTTTTAACAAAGCATAAATCACAACATGCTTTTTAAAATATTTTTTCTGATTCAGAAGATCCACTGACTTTCCTTTTCTGTAGCATTATTTCTCAAGGTTCCTTGAGTGTAAATTTCTTAAGGGTCTCAGGCTTTGCCTATACTTTTAAATTTCCCTTAGTGTCTAACATGTTATCATGCACAATTAGTCATTAACACATTTATATAATATATCCTTGCTTAAACAACTTCTGATGCCAAATTAAAATTAATGAAAATTTACCAAGAGACTCTTAAGCAATAAATCAAAAATAAATTCCCAATCTAAGAATCAGTATGACTGATTAATGCTGATGGTGCAAAAATTATGCTTAATTTTTAAATTAAATTATGAAAAAAATGTATTTTGATTTCCATTTTCAAAAATACCACGTCAACTTCCATCTGTTAAATATTCTTTGAAACAGAATGGTTTTCTGTAGTTCATAAATTTAAATAAATGCCCAAAGCATTCTTGATTGTACTGTCACACTATATCTTGATAAATCACACATACAAAAGGATATTTGAAGAAAATGCTTGAAAGAAACCAGGTGCAAGATTATACCTATGATAGGTTTAACTACTTTAGAAATCTGACAATAAATGTATCCAGCCACTGACTCATCAACAGTCTGGTGTTATCCATGAACTCTATTAAGCTAATTTCTATAACAACAAAGTTTAAATAAATTATAAAGATTGGATTATTGAACAGTTGCAAAATATTGAAGAAATAATACACAATAAAAAGTTATACTTTTAAAATGATGGTACAGTTGCCCAAACAATGAAATATCAACAAAATAGAAAAAAGTAAAATAGTAAAAATATGATTCTGTAGGAAAAAAATGTGATAAATAAATTTTAAGGTAGGAAAGTATAAGTCAAAATATTAAGGAAATATTCCAATTGTACTTTAAAACTGATGAACTCTGAGATATTGAACTATTTGTTATACCTAGATAATGTTTTTAATGTCAGTGTATTTCCAAGCACATTAGCACAATGTGATGCAAGACCGAAGAAATCAAAGTCCACCAAGTTCTTTGGTAGAGTTCTGAAAATCACTAAAAACAAAATTAAAAACATGACCCACAGACTGTATTTGCAAAGCCTGTATCTGATAAAGAACATGTAACCAAAATATACAAAGAATCCTTAAATCTCAACAATAAGAATACAAACATCCCAATTTAAAAATGGGCAAAAGATACGAAAATATACTTAATCAAAGAAAATATACTGATGGCAAATAAGCAATGAAAATATAGTCATCATTCATCAGAAAATTGAAAATTAAAACAACAATAAGATACCAGTAGACACTTATTAAAATAGCTAAAACTCAAGAAATTGACAGTCCAAATGCTGGAGAGGATGTAGATCAACAGGAAGTCTCCTTCATTGCTGGTGGGAATACAAAATGGTATAGGTATTTTGGAAGACAGATTGCTAGTTTCTTACAAATGAGAGCATTGTATTAAAATATGATTCAGCAATCACCCTCCTATATATTTTCCCATTTGATCTGAAAACTTAAGTCCACACAAAAAGCTGCACACAAATGTTTATAGAAGCTTTAATCATAATCACCATAAACTGGAAGCAACCAAGATGTCCTTCAATATGTAAATAAACAACTGTGGTAAATCCATATGATGGAATATTCCTCAGTGATAAGAAAAACTGATAATGAGCTATCAAGTCATGAAAAGATATGGAGGAGCCTTAAATGGATATGGCTAAACATAAGAAGCCAATCTTAAAAGACTATATCCTGTATGATTGCAACTATATGACAGAGTGTACTATAATGTACACAAATTAAAAATATGATTCAAGAGGTCAGAAAAACCCAGAAAGGAATATAGAGTGTGACAAGAAAATCTCAATATGTTATAAATGTATAAAACAACCTCACCAGAGGTGCAAAAGTACAGACTTAAGTAACTTTGAAAATAAATGAAGTCTGTAAATATAAAGGGAGAAGTAGCTGTACGTAGATACTGCACACTAGTTAATAAAGTTGTAACCATGGGGATATGAGTTAACAATTCTAATATTGCTATACATGTATATTAGAATTGAACAATTAATTAAATGGTTGGTAGATGGTGGGAATCAGGTTTCTTTCTTCCTGTTACAGATAAGACAAGAAGGGAGGCTAAAATGCCTCATATGTTGAACACATATGTAAGAACTCACATTTGTTTAACATAAACAAAGATGGTTCCTTATTTATTTATTTTAGTGGTTTTTAAAACAACTTTATTGAAGTATAATTAATATACAAAGAACTGTTCCTATTTAATATATACAATTGATGAGTTTTTATATATGCAAACACCCCTGATACCAGCAACGCAATCAAGGTAATAGAAATACCTAACACCTCCCAAAGTTTCCTTGTGCCTCTTTGGTTTTTGTTTTTATTTATTTTTTATTTTTTGGTGATAAAAACACTTGAGATCTACCCTCTTAACAGATTTTGAAGCACAAATTATCATGTTGTTAACAATATATATTATGTTCTATAGCAGATATCTAAAATTTGCTCCTCTAGCATAACTGAAATTTTATACCCATTGGACAATGCCCTATTTCCTCCACCTCAAGCTCCTGGCAACCACCATTGTGTTCTCTGCTTCTATGAGTTTGGCTATTATGGTTACTACTTGAAACTATAAAACTTCTAGAATAAAACATAGGAGATAATCTTCTTGAAATTGGTCTGGGCAATGATTTCTTGAAAATGAGACCAAAAGTTCACTCAACAATGGCAAAATAGACAAGTAGGACAACATCAAACTAAAAAGCTTTGCACAGCCAAGAAACAATCATCAGAATTAAAAGACAAACTATGGAATAGGAGAACGTATTTTCAAACCCTATATCTAATAAGGAGTTAATTTCCAAAATATATAAGGAACTCTTTCAACTCAATGCCAAAAATAAATAAATAAACAAATAAACCAAATTTGAAAATGGGCAAAGGTGTTGAACACATATTTCTCCTAGAAGATACACAAATGACTAACAGGTGTATGAAAAGATGATCAATATCATCAATTATAAGGGAAATGAAAATCAAAACTACAATGAGATATCACCTCAGACAAGTTAGAATGCCTATAATCAAACAAACCTGAAAAATAACATGTTAGCAAGGATGTTGAAAAATTGAATCGCTGGTACATTGTTGGTGGGAATGTAAAATGGTACAGCAGCTCTGGGTAATAGTATGAAAGTTTCTCAAAAATTAAAAAGAAAACTATCATATAATCCAGCAATTCCTCTTCTGGATACTTATCAAAAAGAGTTGAAATCAGAATCTTGAAAAGATCTCTGCATTTCCATGGTCATTGCAGTATTTTTCACAATAGCCAAGATATGAAAACAACCAAGTATCCATCAACAGATGAATGAATAAAGAAATGTGGCATATACATGCAATGAAATATTATTCAGCCTTAAAATAGAAGGATATCCTGCCAAAATAAGATTTGAGGACATCATAGGGCATGGTGGCGCAGCTACTCGGGAGGCTGAGGCAGCAGTGTCACTTGAGCCAAGGAGTTTGAGGTCACAGTGAGCTATGATGATGCCACTGCACTTTGCCAGGGGTGGAGAGTGAGACTCTGTCTCAACAACAACAACAAAACTTGAGGACATTATGCTAATCTATATCACAGAAGGATATAGATATATTTAAAGGTAGTGTATCTTTATATATAGAATAGTCTACACATTTATATTTCTTTGATCTAGCAAAGAAAAGGCCTAAAAACATGACACTCTAGTAATGAACATACCTAGTGCCCGTATCTTGGTTTCTAATATCAATCTCTAATAAAAGGAATCAGGGCTTTTAGGAGAAATGGCTGGTTCTAACACCGGGGCATAGCATAAGCCTGTAGCATCTGGTAGTGACAAAAAGGAGGCACTCAAAAAAACTTAAAACCCACTTTGATGAAACTATGTCAAAGAAGCACAGGAGCCAACTAAATACCCAAATTGGCCAAAGACAATGTGAGCAACAATATGAATGAAGTGGCATTGCATTATAACATAAAATATAAAATAAATATTCATGAGTTCATACTGATATAAAGGATTGAATGATTTAATAAATAGAGGAGAGAAGACAAATATTTGATGCAGAAGAATTCCAATCAACTTATGTTGATACTCTAACCTTAAGGAGAGAGATCAAAACTCTCCACTCTTTAAAGTGTGGGCTATACATGGTGACTTCCTTCCAATGAATACAGTATGGAAAGGTGGAGGTAGGAAGTAACTTCATAGTGTAGAAATTTGATGATCATTACCCCAGCCAGATGTGCAGGGTCAATATCAACAGTCATAAATCATGTTGGTAATGTATACCCTTGTTATGATGTGATAAAAATATCACTTTAACTCTGTGATCTTCTTCCCCAAAATTCATAACCCTAGTTTAATTATGAGGAAAACAGACAAATTCCAGTAAAGGGGCACCCTGCAAAATACCTGACCAGTATTCCCTAAAACTGTCAAGATCATACAAGGTAAGTCTGAGAAACTGTCACAGCAAAGGGGAGCTAAGGAGAAATCACAGCTAAAAGTAATATGGTATTTGGGATGGGATACTAGAACAGAAAAAGGACTGGGGAAAAACAGGAAATTTGATGCAAGTATGGGCTTCAGTTAATAATAATGTATCAATATTGGTATATTAATGCACCATATTAATGTAAGATGTTAAAAATAGGAAAACTGAGTTTGAGATATAAGAGAAGTCTCTGTACTCTTTTCTTAAGTTTTTTTTTTTTTTGTAAATCTAAAACCATTCTAAATAATTGTCAACTTTTTTAAAGAGGATATTTCTTCCAGAAAATCAGGACTATGTGCTTATCAAGAAGTTCTTCACAGGCAATCCTCTGCAGGACTATAGGGGAAGAGATCCCTGGACAGTGGTTTATAAATTTGTGTTTTCCAATTTTAGGATATTTGGATTGCTCAAAAAGAAAAAAGAGACACTTTATATATCAGATTTGATACATAGATTCATCCCTATATTAAATCTGTTATCACCCACAATAGGATTTTTCTGTAAAAATTTGAATATTATATTGCTCTTGTAATGCATGTACTTTATTTGCCTTTTGTTTGTTTTCCTATTTTTAAAAAAATATATATACCTGCCTTTTTTCTTTCTGATGTGTGTGTGTATGTGTATTTTGTTACAATGTGCTCATCTATTTTTTAAATTGACTGCATCATATAAAGCTCTGGATCAGCTTGCTGTCTCTGGCTTGCTGTAGAATACAGTCATAGTTTTATTTGTCCGACACCCTACACTTCTTCTGGAAGCAACAACCCCCTCCTTGTTGGAACTACACCTGTCCACTCCACCATCAAAACCATACTTCCATTAAGATTTGCAATACTATTACATTTTCTTAATCCTGACTTCTGACCTAGTGTAGGGTCCACCAAATCCATGAAGATCTCCCACAGCTCCCAACTCAAATGGATTGGTACCAAAGGTGGTACTTGATCCAAGGTGAAACTATCAGTGCTAGTCTCCAAGCTTTTTGAACCTCATTCATAAAGAGAAGTAGCCATGCTTTTTTGATGAAAGAATTCTTAAGGTTTAAAACCCAGGGCAAGTCAGTGACCAGGCATCATGCTTACGTAGAGAAAATCGGGCTGCATTAAGAGAAAATCAAGCTTGTCTAAGGAGTGTAACAGCAATGAGAAGCAGCTGGTAGTGGTCAGTTCCCTGGCTGTAGTTATCTCTGAGATCCATCCAACACAAATCTGCCCTTCTATTTCTAGATTGCTCCACGTTTTCTAGAATAAACGAAATGATGATCTAAATATTTGTGTGCTGGCTTCTAATACGTGCAACTAAGGAATGTTCTAAACTACTGTTTGGGCAACACTCTAGGCCGCCATTTTTTAAGAAAGGAACTTGCTGGAATTAGAACCCTAATTCTCAAGTTCTTCAGCAGCACCCAACCTCAGCCTGCTCCCTGCCATGTGACACAAATAAACGTGTTTCATTTTACACTCAAAGTAGAACAGGATTTTACACCCTAAATAATCAAATAGAAACAGGAGAGTCTCTGAAAAATATGTATTCAAAAATAAGATAAAGAATAAAAGTTGAGTTGAAAGAGTCTTCAAAATTGTGTATCTATGTACGTATGCATACATATATATTTGTGAATTCAAACAGTTTATGGTATGATTTACAAGGTATACAACACCTCTACTGACCAAAAATCAAACAGGTTAACATTTCCAAAGCTTGAGAAAATAGGTTATATGTTTCACTAGTGATTTTAGTGAGACTTTAAGAAAGATGACATTTATCACTTTATTATTTATTATAAGGCTACGCACACCTTAATGGTGTATATTGAAACTGTGAGCCACTACAGACAAAATGAGAAAATTCTGGATTGTTTTTGATGGACTATCTGTCCCTGCATTTGTGAGTGTTTACTGATAAGATCTCTTTCCTTCCTGACTTGAATGGCAGTTAGTGGCTGAGAACATGAGCACGTGTTCCCTTTTTTCTCTTCCCGTGCTACAGGCACATTACACATTTCCTTCCATCTTTCAATACAAAGGACAAAGTATTTTAAAAAAATGTATTTGGAGGTGCTTTTTTTTATTATTTTTTGCTATGAACCTTTAAATCATCTTGAAGCAGGAAGTGTCTCACTCTCCTGCTGAAAGCTGTTTCCCTTAGAGTATGAAAGTGTCAGTTTTTCACAAAGTCACTTTGCTGCAAAACTCTTTTGAATCAAATAGCTCACTTAATTGAGGGAGGATGAACTAGGGAATAGGACTGGCTGGAATGTTAGACATTTCTTTTGTCTGCAGTTCTGGCTCTCTGTTATCTCATAGAAAACCTGGTTAGGAAATGGATTATAAAAACAAATATATTTTTTTTTAAAAAAAAAAGATGAAAATTGTAAATATGTATTTCCTTTTTAATACAAAGACCAGAGCAGAGGAAAAGAGAAATCAAAAATTGAAAGTTGTATTAAAGAAATCCTAGCAAAATATAAAAAATATAATTAGTTCTGTCTGAAAAAGAATAATAGTTATGAGAAAGGTGTGGACAGTAGAATTGCACATGAAAATGGATCATAATACATAGTTAGCTATAGTGATCATCATTATCGATGTTGCTCAATTATTGCCCTTTTTATTTATATTTTCAAAGTTAGAATATGACCTGTGTACTTGAATATGCACTGAGTACATTTGTCCATAATTTTGAAAACTACGTACATATTTTAAATATGACTCATGGATTGTGTGGAGAGAGATGCGTGCAAACCTATGTTAAATGTCATGGAAATTTGCATTTGGAAGGATGCATGATTTCTACTAGTCTGTAATCAAGTCCACACTAACACTTTATTTATTAGATGTGTATGGATTCTATATTTCAGAGGTGATTTATACAATGAAGAAAGAACATGTTCTTTGGGCTTCTCTGCTGCTCTGTCTTGCCCCTGCCCCTCTTAAAGCTGATCCTGAGGAAGGTGAAGAGCATACAAATATCACAGGTAAAACGTTACATGCGTATATCTTTTTAAGCTAGTTAAAGCTCTCAGTTTTAATCCAAACTCTAGCATATTTTTCCTTTGTGTAGAAAAATTAGTTTCTATTGAAGTGAATTTTTTCTTTGGAAACCTCTTATACCTAGTGTGTCTTTTTTTCTTCTTCTTCTTTTTTAAAACTTAGTCTAAAAATAAGATCACTTTAGCTGAAAGACTTCCGTTTTTTCAAGCTACAAACACCAGAGTAGCTCTGGGATATTGCAAGGAGCAAAATACTGTGGGAACAACTCTCTAGGGCACTTGATACCATCCTGCGGTGGGGAAAAGTGTGAGAAGGAAAGAGAACTACAGACATCTAAGGTATCAGCCATTCTCTCATTCTTGCCCATATTTCCAAAGTAAGAATTTCCAAGATGAGTTCAGTTTAAGAATCTAGTCAAGCAGGACACCAAAGCAGCTGGTAATACGAGTTATCCCATAAAGCTCCGCATCAAAAAATAAAAATATTAACAATAAAAAATAGAACAAGAGAAGACTATACAGTGATTGTCATTATAAATGTACACCTTTCTTAAAAGTAACATTTTGTGGCAAATTAGCAAATTGTTGATAGCAATCTTAAGTCATCGGTAATAGTGATAGAATATTAACAAAATAATAGCTTCTTTTTGCATAACAGTTTATGATGTGCAAAAGATTTTCATGAACACATTTTTAATTCATATCTCTAATAAATCTTTAAAGTGATTGTGTTCAGTGTTCTTCTCTGTAATAAAGATTGAATAAATACATCTGTTCCTGAAAGTGTGGAAGGTGCTAGGGAAATAGTGATGGCTGAGTCCGGGTTCTCCAGAATCTCACAATTTCACAGGGAGATGAAGAGTGGGAGTTTATTTCAGTGTAGTGTAGTAAATGGAGTGAAGGAAGCATGCATAGCACTGCCACTGATGCAAAGAGGAAGGAGACTCATCCAAGCTTGGCGACCTGAAAGCTTGGCAAGGGGAAGTGATGTTATAAAATTTCCTGGAGATGGAAAATTATTTAGTACAGTAAATACCATAATGTGTCTTTTGAAAATAGGAATTTGACCAATATGAGATGAGTTTCTTCATTCAGCTCTTTTCTCAAAAGGGATTGGGTTAAAGTTCTAACATTCTAGGGCTTACGGAAACAAAGGATGTGGAAGACAAAGTCAGTCCCAACAGGAAAAAGGCAGGCTGCCTCAGTTTTGGGAAGTGGGAGGAGAATGGGTCCAAATGTTCCCAGTATTCTCCCAATCCAATTTCCCTCAATCAGACTGAGAAAACATGCCCATTAGTTAGGAGGTTCCTGAAATTGTTGCTGCCACAGCCAACCATAAACCAAAGTTAACTCATCAATAATTAAGCGAGAATTTAAAATCACTGTAAGGTAGCTTCCAAACCTAGATGAGGAACAAAGACTTTTGATCTTTAAGTTAGATTTGAAATCCTCTTGGCTGACTAGCTGCACAGCCTTACCTAGTTTTGTTTTTTTTTTTTTTTTTGCTTTGTTTTTAAGTCATTTTGCAATAACATGATCTCACATCTGAATAAACTCAGTTTTGGAGATGTAATTTATCACATGATGCCAAGATCATAGCATCATCCATTTCAACTGAAATAGGGTACTGTTATTTACAGAAAAAATATGTACAATTGTATTGCTTCTCTCACAAGTCAATAGTAGACTTTTTAAAAATCAGTCCAACCAGAAGAAAGGATGATATAGAATAAACTTCTTGATAAGACCACAATGATAATAAAAATAGCTTTAAAAAAATTTCTTTGGGCTGGAAGAGAGATGATTATCTGGGAACATTTAGAAAAGGCAGATATCTTTTATAGTATTCAGAATCAGACAGTCTTGAGTTTGCAGGTGTGGTTTGCCATCTAGTACCTTTGTTAAATTAAATGAGTTATTTAAACTCTCTGACTTCCAAGGTTCTAAGCTGTAAATAAATGATGTAAATAACTAATTTCATATAGCTGTTACTATATAAACCATATAAAAAACATCTGGCACATTTTATGATGCAGAGAAGGCAAACAGTACTTGTCTGTGTTCTTCATTGATGGAGAAATTGAATCCTTTTGTCAGAGAGGCAAGCAGCACATGAACTCTTAGCAAGTTACCTGAAAGCCCAAGATTCACAAACAAGTTCCAGGAGAATGAGAATTCTAGCAGTCAAGAGCATGGCATGTTCTCAGGTACAAAATATTACAGTGAGCCTTCTATCGAACATCCCAGGACACAGGGAAGGAGAAGGTAAGAATGAAACCCTCAGACTATGAGACATAAAATACATTGTACCAGTTAAAAAAATGATTAAATATAAACCATAATCCTATCAGATTAAATTCCTATTAGATCACCCTGTGTTTTCCAGTTTCATGGTAAGTGGCAGATAATCGTTGTCTCTGACAGCATTTTTGTCAAGTATCAATTTCAAGTCTCAGGAGAGTTATCTATGACCTCCTGAGGCTAGCTTAGATATCTTATTATATGCTCACACAGCACCCAGAACTTCCTGAATATTTATGTAAGTCAGTCTCTAATGTCTGTATGTCCCATGGAGGAGGAACTTCTTGTTTCCACCTAATTTACTGTCATATCCTACAGTGACAGCACAGTGCCTAACACATGCTCGACACACATTTATTAACATTCGTAAAGGTTTATTCAAAGTAAGAAATGAAAACCAAGTCCTTGATTCTATTTATTAGGTTGCCGATTTCTAAACTTTCTTTTTTTGGATATGAGCACTTATTGCTATTAGTTTGGCCAGCAAACATATAAAAAAATGCTCAACATCTCTAATCATTAGAGAAATGCAAATCAAAACCACAATGAGATATCACCTAACCCCAGTGAGATTGGCCTCTGTCAAAAAATCACGAAACAACAAATGTTGGCGAGGATGTGGAGAGACAGGAACACTCTTACACTGCTGGTGGGACTGCAAATTAGTGCAACCGCTGTGGAAAAGAATTAGGAGATACCTCAGAGAGCTGAAAATAGAAATATCATTCGATTCAGCAATAGCACTATTAAGCATCTACCCAAAAGAGCACAAAACATTCTACCATAAAGACATTTCCACCCGAATGTTTATGGCAGCACAATTCACTATTGCAAGAATGTGGAAACAACCCAAGTGCCCGTCAATCCATGAGTGGATTACTAAAATTTGGTATATGTTTATGATAGAATATTACTCAATCATAAGAAACAACAGTGATCTAG
>CAUYSK010045534.1:0-56514 GCA_963575035.1 Avahi laniger | reverse complement strand
CAGGAAAGTGTAAGAGGTACTAGATCGTCGTCATTTCTTATGATTGAGTAATATTCCATTGTAAACATATACCAAATTTTGGTAATCCACTCATGGATTGACGGGCACTTGGGTTGTTTCCACATTCTTGCAATAGTGAATTCTGCTGCCAAGAACATTCGAGTGCAGATGTCTTTATAGTAGAATGTTTTGTGCTCTTTTACAACTTGTAGGTAAGTTGCAATCTTATGTGTCACTTGGAAAGTACAAGCATGTTGGAAAAAGCATTGTTTTTCAATCAGCCGTCTTCTGCAGTTTTCATGTGCTTCCCCTTTGGCCCTGGACAACTGCAGCAGGAGACCCTATTGGGTTGCAACTGCCTTTGCCCAAGAAGCAGAGACGAAGAACACATCTCCATGTGGAATGGAAGAAGGCTGTCCCTGAGGGGGCCTCTGCCCAGTATCCTCCCCTAAGGAGCGGGGTCAGTGTGCACAGCCACGCCCGACGGAGGAGGGGGCACCCGTTGAGCCCCCAAGCAGCTCAATTCAGTATTTTTTGAGCACCAATTATATCTTCAGCAACTACTTTATGTCCTGGCTAGTTCTAAGCTTTAATAGTGCTGCAATATAATTTCAGATGAGTGAATTTATGAATATGTGAAGTTGTGTTTTAAAATACAGTCTTGTTCTCTAATGAAACATGATGGGAAACTCCATCCACCCAATAAGACCATAAGTTCCTTTTCCAACAAAGACTCAACGTTCATCCCACTGCACCTAGCAAAGTGGCACATTTAGCCTCTACAAATATATGTTGACTGATTCTTTTTTCTTGTTAAACCAGCTTTATTGAGCTGTAATTTTACATAAAATAAAATTCAATTTCGAGTACAATTAGATGAATTTTAACAAATGTTTACAATCATGTAACCATCACTACCATCAAGATAAAGAAGATTGCCATCACCCCAGGAAGTTTTTTCCTGCTTTGCAGTCAAGACCGTCTCCCTATCCCTGGCCCCAGGAAACCAACTGTCTATGACTATTGTTTTACCTTTTCTAAAATTTCACATAAATTAAATCCTACAGTATCTGGCTTCTCTCACTTATCACAATGCGTTTGAGATTTATCCATGCCGTCACATCAATAATTTCATCTTTATTTTTGAGTACTATACTATCGTACCACAGGTGATAGGCATTTGGGTTGTTTTCAGTTGTAAACAGTATGATTAAAATGACTACTTATATGCAAGCAAAAGTCTTTGTATGGTTATACATTTTAGGTTTTCTTGGATAAATTCTTAGGAGTGGAATCGCTGGGTCGCATAGTAAGTGTATATTTGACTTTATAAGAAATTGCCAAATTTTTTCCCAAGTGGCTGTAATATTTTGCATTCCCACCAGCAGTGTATGAGGATTCTGGTTGTTCATCAATACTTGGTATGGTCAGTCTTTTTAATTTTAGCCAGTCTGGTGGGTGCTTTTTCATTGAGCAATTTCAAATTGAATTTCCCATTAATGACTAATGTCATGGAATATATCTTCACGTGCTAGACAGACTAATTCTGATCACTAGATTTTGTGTGGTATATTATTAAGAACAGCATCAGAAGGGTCAAACATTTTCTCCCTGGCATAGCCACCCACTTGTACGACTAGAGCTATGCAGCGTCTAGAATGACTGTCTCAACATAACACCACACCTGGAAAAAGTTACACACCTAAAAAGAATCCACACTTTATAAAAATATTTCAAAACTAAAATTGAATAGTTAAAGGCCAGATTAATTATCTATCTTTTCTTCCTTAGGAGAGAGAGAAAGAAAGAAAAAAAAAAAACCTCTCATCTCACAAATAGAAGGATCTGGAAATGGTGCAGCAGTTCCTTCTCTAACAGTCTTAACTAGACACCCCCATATAGCACATCACTAGCTATCAGATGGCCATATGAGATTTGAAGGTTTCAGAACACTAAATTTGCCTCTCAAAAGAACCAAATGTTAAACTACACCACACATGTCGTTAGTCTCTTATAGTATTCAATTTTCTCTTCATCTTATTTTAGGTGGGATTCAAAACACCCACCACGGATTTTTTTTTTTTATGAGAGAGAATGTTGTTTCCGTAGAAAATGTGTTCAACTCCTAATCATTTGTCAAGGTTTTTTTTTTTTTATATGAGATGTAGCTTTCCATCTACTTAAAGTACAGTAAATTACTCATATTCAGGACATCAAAAAATGTCACCTCTTTACTTAGGAAAGAATAAAATCAATCTACACAATTATCCTCTCCATCACTAACAATCTTGAAAAAAATCCTAAGGAACATGTCTCTATAACTCTTCCAAATCCTCCACTAGAAATTCACATAGACCCTGAGTCTCTCCTCCCAATTTTCCATCTTCACTCAAATTGCATCCTATAAATGTTGTTCTCCAACCTTTAAGCTGGAGAATCATGCTCAATAAATTGTTTTTTTTTCCAATAGCAGAAAGTCTCTTCAGACATAATTTATATAGTAACATTTTTTCGTTGGAAAAGAAGAAAAGAAAAAAAGACATAAGGCAAAAACCCATTTACAGCTGACATCCATTAATTTGCATCATCCTTCTGTAACCTTAATCTGTTCTTGTACCTGGTTGGAGATTACAAATTTAGTTGGCTCGCTTGCATTTGACTCTGCAGGTGGAGAAGTATGACCGTGATAAAATGAATGAATCTTTCAGGGACCTTAGATGGATCCATTCTTTTTTATAAACCCTGGGTGTTGGTAACTGCATCTATATCAGTCTAAATTTTGTTTCCATCTTTAGGATAAGGGGAATATTCCGTTTTTGTAAATATTCAATGCTTGACTTATTTCTTTGACAAGCATATTTTCCAATGTAAGACATGCCATTTTAAATCCAAACATAAGTTTAAATGTCTGAGATTTGGCCAAAGAAACAGAGACAGGGTATCAGATGAGAGCACTGTGGTATTTTCGCTCATGTGTTAATTACTCCAAGGAGCACTGAGCCCCCGAGGACATTTTGCCTGACATTCGCCAATCAGCCCTTTTGTGGAAATCAAAGGCATCTGATTAGTTGCAAAACTCAGAAAGATTGATAAACACAATTACGGCTTGCCTCCCCCTATTTTCTTACGGAAGTCCTTTGCCACAATCCATCTCCATATCCAGCCCTGAGATCTTTTAACTCTGAAATAGCTGCCCCTGCTCTCTCCCCTGGTGCCCTGCTGTGACTAACAGGCTTGGTGTGCTTGAAGCCAAATTCACGATGCAATGAGCAGCAGAGGAATGAAGGAATCTGAAAATAGCATTCCTGCAGCTTGGAGCATCATCTTAATAAGCAGAAGCACTGATTTTGCCTTTAAAAAAAAAACAAAAATCACCACACGGTAATTATTTAAACCATGTATTAGTAATGCTTTCCCAATATCATTTTTATATGTGTATAGGTCCAAAGCATGGTTATTCCTTTTAACAATAAGTCCACCTGTGGGCACAGGATGGGTGGGGGGAACTCCCCTCCCCCCACCCCAATCTCCGTGCACCAGGCTCACGCCATGCCAGAGAGCTGCAGATGCCGAGTCCAAGAAGGGTTACAGCCTGGGGCATGACAAGGATGGGCCAATGCCTTAGAATTCTCCAGCCATATGTGCCAACTCCACCTTCCCCCCACCTCCTCCCCCTCCCGGAGCAGAACTGTGATCACGCCACTTTGGAACAGCTCTTACGTCAACTTGCTGCCAATAAACACTCGCTGATGGCCAGTTGAATGAACCAGCAAAGCCTTCCAAGCCCCGGAGGTTCACAGACCTCAGGCCTTCTCTGCTTGGCCAGACTTTACTCACCACAGAAGCCCAGGGAGGTTTCTGGGGGTCCCCCAACTCCCCTCTCCCTGACTGCCAAATGGGACTACTGAGTAAAAAGCATTTAAAGGAGAAAGAAAAACAGCTCAGAACATGGCATTCCCAAAAAGACTGCTCCTTTGCAGTTCTTCTCAGCATTTCCTGTCACACCATGCATGAGTCTTTCCCTCTGCTTGGTCTCGGTCTAAGGACACAGGGTTCCCGTAAGCTTAGAGAGGAAGTGAGAAGGCCAAACAAAGTAGGGAATGTGTAACCTGGAGTCACAGATTCTTAGAGCCTGAGTGACCTAAAAGGTCATCTAATCCAATCATCTTGTTTTACAGATGAAAACACTGTGGCCAAGACAAAGCAGGTGTGGTTTACCCAAGATTATAATCTGATGGTCTGAAATTAATTTAATGCACCTTCTCTTTACTTTCCAAAATAAATAGCTATGAATTACCAAACCAAGAATAACAATAAGGTAACACTTGTTGCAAGCTCACTGTTGTCAAGTTCTGTGCCGAGTGCCATTCACAGATTATTTCATTTAAACCCCACAACAATCCTACGAGCTGGTTACTCTTATTAGTCCTATGTTACAGTTGAAACCGAAGCATGTTTAAACCCTGGCCAGAGGTCACATAGCAAATGGATGGAAAAGCCCGTGCCTTTAACCGTATAATCTAGACTCACCGACATTCGAAACTCCTATGGTGACCTTAGGCACTGCCTGAGACAGTGCTACATGAGGTGTTTTGGGGATCCTAGCGGAATCATGTGGTCACAGAGAACCAGGGTAATCCATTTCTCAAACTGTCAGAAAACAGATTGGTTGTAGCTGCTTGCCATGAGCAAGATCTAATTAACTGCTTGTTTTCTGCATGTTCCAAGCTGGATTATTTACAGAAAGATAAGTCCACTTGACACATCTTGACAAAGCAAGATGTTTAGTACTTGAAGGGCTAATGTCTTCTGTACTTCTTGCCTGCAAAACACTTTTTACCCCACCACCTCTGGCAGTTATGAACGTCCAACTCTGCCTTTGAAAGTCTAACACCAACTCAGTCACCCAGCTGACAGCCGCCCAGAGCCCGGCCCACACACACCAGCAACCCCCACGGCCTGTGGGGACCTACAGAAGACTTTTCTATTCACTTGAGACATAGAACATAAAGACTTTCAGCTGAAGAGGTCTGGTCTGGAATATTCTGAAATGTATACAGTGGTGGCAGAGACATTTGAGATGAGTGCCCCACACCAGCAATATTCCCCATCTGAGAGCACAGCAGTGGCTGGGCAGAAAGGTGTTCTCAAAAAAGCAGTAGAGGGTAGTGCCTAAAAAGAATGGGCTCTTTAGTTAAACTTCAGTTTGAATCTTGGATCTTGCATTTCCCAGCTTAGAGATCTTGGGCAAATTATTAACCTCTCTGAGCCTCAGTTTCCCCATCTGTGAAAGAGAAAGAATAATAGCAGCTACCTGGTGGGGCTAGTGCGAAGATTAAATGAGAAAGATTAAATGTGAGCATCTAATACCATGCCTGGCACATAGTAACAAGTTAATTGACATTCTTTATGTTTGTATCAGCTCTGCCTCTTTTCAGTGGAGAGAGAATGTTTCCTCATCGTTATTCCAGGAGAGGGAAAAAGGATGAGATTGGTGGGGGCCGGAGTGTGTGTAAAAAAATAGGCAGAAAATTCTAATGCCAGTGGATCCCAGGGCCAGGAAAATCTAAGGAATGAGTGTAAGTCTGGGCAGGAAAAGAATATAGCCAATTATACCTACTTTCTAGTACTTTTCAAGCATATATTTATAGCATATGTTTAGGCGTTTATGCTGTATATATAATTAGCCATTTTTCTCCAGCATATCCAGTAATTATTTTATCAAATTCACATCTGTTTTAATTAGGTATGTACACACTTTACTGTATTGTAAAATGTCAAACACACTATAAAATAGCTCAGAGTACATTAACACATAAAAACAAAAATTCATTAGACATATCACAAACAGCTGCAAGAAGCTCATAGACCCAACCAGCTGCTCCTCTACAACTTCTAGCTAACCACTGTTCTGTCGAGTCCTCCAGAGATTACTCCCATGTTGAGCTGCAGTTTCTGTTTTCAGTTCTCTTGCCTTGACATGATTGGCAGATACGGTGTTTGGGGAAATGTATAAGGTAGCTGGTACCGCACATGCCAACCCGTCTTCGGTTTGCCAACTTGGAGAATCTCAGTGCAGATGATAATACCAAATACCTCAAACCTAGACAGGCTTCAGCTGCCAACTGTACGGCTGCCTCATTGTACAGATGTGGACATTGAGAACCAGAGGGAGGAACTGAGTTAGCGAATGAAGTGGGACCACTCTGGGGCATTCAATGCCCAGTCTGATGCTTCTTCTATCCCGACTGGTTTCTAAATCTGACTGTGCATCAGAATCACCAGGGGTGCCGGTGTACAAGGTCAATTCCCAGAGCCCACCTTGACCAAGAATCTCACACGGGAGGCCTGAGATGGAGCCAAGGGCTATATATTAATATTTTGGCAAAGGTTGCTAGTAATCCCAAATCAGCCAGTTCAAGGACCTAAACTTAGGCATCACAGTGGCTACATCTCTTAGCATTTCTGACATTTCTTCATACTCTCTATTTCTGAGATTATCCCCATTTCTGATCGGGAGACACCAACAGGACTTTGATGGTTATGACTGTTGACTTGCTAGAATATTGGAACTGATTAATCCAGACCAAAATCCTCTCTGAGGGGAATATTTAGTGGTAGATTATCACTCCTTAACTAAGCCATCTGGGATTGGTTTTTGCTCTGGAGGAGCGTTTTCCGTGCAGAAGCACATGGGACTCATGCTCAGTTACTTTCCACAGAGAAGAACTCACCAGAAGTTCCTCAACACTGCTGCTGAATGAATCTCTCTCACATCAGTTTTCTGATTTGTTGGTCAGCAATGGACCAGCCAATAAATAACTGGTCAGGATAAAGAGAAAAATCACATCATCATCAATAAATAATTGACAAAATTCAATACCCAATCATGATTTTATATTTTTAAAAACCTCTCAGTAAACTTTGAATAAAGGGAAAACCATGTAGTCTTAGAAAGAGCACCTAGAAAAAAAAACACAAACAAACCTATAGCTAATATCATACATAATGGTAAAAGATTAAATACTTTCCCCCTAAAATGGAAAAAAGTCAAAAATGTCTGCTTTTATTAATTCTATTTAATGTTTAACTTCTGGAGGTCTTAATCCAGACCCCAAAAAAAAGGTATAAATATTAGAAAGAAATAAGTACAGCTATCTTTATTTGCAGACAGTATGATTGTATATAGAAAATTCTTAGGAATCTACAAAAATTAAAACCTACCAGAACTAATAGGTGAATTTGGCAAAGTTGCTCTATATAATGTCAATATTAAAAAAATCAGTTGTATCTCTATATATTATCAACATGCATTGGAAAATTTAAAATTTTTAAATAACTTATACTATACCATCAAAAACATAATAGTTCAGAATAAATTTAAAAGATATGTAAGACCACTGTACTGAAAACTATGAAATATTGCAAAGAAAAATTAAAGACAATCCAAATAAATGAAGAAAGATATTATGTTCATACACTGGAAAATGTATTATTGTTAAGATACCAGTTCTCCAAAATTGATCTATAGCTTTAACATAATCCCAATCAAAATCCCAGAATTTCTTTACACTACTTGTTTTCAATATTCACTATAAAGTTACAATAATCAAGACAGTATGGTCTTAGAGTAAGAATATACAAATAGGGAGGTGACATTCTTTTCAAATGTACATGGAATATTCTCCAGGATAGATCATGTTAGGCCACAAAACGAGTCTTAAGTTTAAGATTGCAATTGTAACAAGTACCTTTTCCAACCACAAAGATATAAAACTAAAACAAAAATACATAAATAACAGGAAAAAATGTCACAAATACATGGAAATTAAATACATACAACCCATGGCTCAAAGAATAAATAAAAAGGGAAATCAGGAAATATCTTCAGACAAAATTTAAACACAGCATACCAAAATTTGAGATGCATCAAAAGCAGTCCTAAGAAGGAAATTTATAGTGATAAATTCCTAGTTAAGAAAAAAGAAAAATCTCAAATGAACAACTTAACTTTACCCCTCAAAGAACTAGAAAAAGAATAAACTTCAATCAAAGGTTATAAGAAAACAATAATAATCAGAGCAGAAATAAATGAAATAGAGATTAGCAAAATAGAAAACAATAAAATTAAGAATTTTTGTAAAGATAAAATTGACAAACATTTAGCTAGACTAAAGAAAAAAACCTCAAAATCAGAAAGGAAAGAGGAAACATTACAACTAATACCACAGAAATACAAGGGCTCATAAGAGACTACTATGAATGATTATTCACCAGCAAACTAGATAACCAAGAAGAAATGGATAAATTCCTAGAAATATACAACCTACTAAGACTGAATCATGAGAAGACAGAAAATCTGAACAGACTAATATTAAATAAGGAGATTGAATCAGTAGTCAAGAAACCTCTCAAAGAAAAGTTCAGGACTTGACGGTGTCACTGGTGAATTCTATCAAACATTTAAAGAAGAATTAATGCCAATCTTTCTCAAATTATTCCAGAAAATTAAGAAACACTTCCAAACTCATTTTACAAGTTCAGTATTATTCTGATACCAAAGACAGAGACACTACAATAAAATTATAGGCCAATATTCCTGATGAAGATAGATGTAAATACACTCAAAAAAGTACTAGCAAACTGAATTCAACAGCATATTTAAAAGATCATACACAATGATCAACTGGGATTTATCTCTACGGTGCAAGGATGGTTCAATGTAGACAAAGCAATAAATGTGAAACACATTACAGAATGAATAAAAATCATGTGATATTAATAGATGCAAAAAAATTTGAAAAATTTAAAATCTTTTCCTGATAAAAATTCTCAATAAAACAAAAAAAAATAAGATGGTATCATGTCTACTTTAAAAAAAATTATCAATAAACTAGATATAAAAGAAATATACCTGAATACAACAAAGACCATTTTTGAAAAGCCCACAGCTAACACCATGCTCAATGGTAAAATGCTGAAAGGTTTTCCTCTAAGATCAGGAAAAAGATAAGAATGCTTGAGCCCACCTCTCCTATTCAATATAGTACTAAAAGTCCTAGCAAGAGCAAGTAGTCAAAAGAAATAAATGACATTCAAATTAGAAAGGAAGAAGTAAAATGCTCTGTTTGCAGAATACATGATCTTATATATAGAAAATCCTACAGACTCTACCACAGAATTGTTAGAACAAATTCAACAGCATACAAAAATCAAAATACAAAAATTGCTTGTGTATCTACATGCTAATAACAATCTGAAAAAAATTGAGAAAATAATGTCATTTATAATAGCACCAAAAAATAAAATGAAATATCTAAAAATCTAATCAAGGAGGTAAAAATCTGTACACTACAAAGTATTACAGGAAACTGAGGTAGACACAAATAAAATGTGTCCTACATTCAGGAATTGGAAGAATATTGATAAAACACCCATAATCCCCAAAGTGATCATGAGATTCAATGCTATCCCTATCAAATTTCCAAATGACCCTCAATAGCCAAAGCAAGAACAAAGCTGGAGGCATCACACTATCTGATTGCAAAATATACTACAAAACTATAGTAATCAAAATGTCATGGTGCTGGCGTAAAAACAGACACATAGACCAATGGAACAGACAGCCCAGACATAAATCCATACATTTACAGCCAATTGATTTTTGACAAAGTTGCCAAGAACACACAATGAAGAAAGGACAGTCTCTTTAATAAATCATGTTGGGAAAACTGTATATCCACATACATGAACCCTTATCTCACATCATTTATAAAAATAATTCAAAATGGATTAAAGACTTAAATACAAGACCTGAAACTATAAAACTACTAGAATAAAATATCAGGGGAAGCTTCTTGACATTGATCTGGGCAAAAATTTTTTAGATATGACCCAAAAAATCACAAGCAGCAAAAAGCAAAAATAGACAAATGGGATTGCATCAAACTAAAAAGCTTCTGCATAGCAAAGAAAACAATCAGAGTGAAGAGACAATCTACAGAATGGATGAAAATATTTGCAAACTGTACACCTGATAGGGGTTAATACCCAAAATATATAAGGCAATCAACTCAATAGGAAGGCAACTAATAACCCAATTAAAAATGGGCGAAAGATAACATAAATGGCCAACAGGTATACGGAAAAATGTTCAGCATTACTAATCATCAGGGAAATGCAAATCAAAACCATAAGATATCACCTCACACCCATGAGGATGGCTATTATCAATAAGTCAAAAGATAAATTTTGGCAAGTATGTGAAGAAAAGGGAATCCTTACACATTGTTAGTGGAAATGTAAATTGGTACAGCCATTATGGAAAACAGTATGAAGATTCCTCAAAAAATTAAAAATAAAACTACCATACAATCCAGCAATCCCACTTCTGGGTATATATCCAGAGGAAATAAAATCAGTATCTCAAGGAAGTATCTGCCCTCTGATGTTTATTGCAGCATTATTCACAACAGCCACAATATGGAAACAATCTGTATCCATCAACAGACGAATGTATTTAGAAAATATGGTATATGTACAATGGAATATTATTATCCCTTAAAAAGAAGGAAATCCTGTCATTTGTGACAACATGGTTGAATCTGGAGGACATTATGCTAAGTGAAACAAGCCAGGCACAGAAAAACAAATATTGATTGATCTCGGTCATATATGAAATCTATAAAAGTTGAACTCATAGAAGCAGAAACTAGAACGGTGGTTACCAGGGCCTGGAGGGGAGAGGGGAGACTGGGGAGCTGTTGGTCAAAGCATACAAAGTTTCAGTTAGACGGGATGAATAAGTTATGGAGATCTAATGTAAAGCACGATGACTATAATAATGCTCTACTGTTTATAGTAGTCCCCCCTTATCCATGGTTTCACTTTCTGTGGTTACAGTTACAGTCAACCTCAGTCTGAAAATGTTAAATGAAAAATTCTAGAAATAAACAATCCATAAGTTTTAAATTGTGTGCTATTCCGAGTAGCATGATGAAATCTCATGCCTTCCTGCTCTGTCTCGCCCAGGATATAAATCATTTCTTTGTCCAGTGTATCCACGGTGTATACCCCTACCCACCTGTCTCTTACTAGCCAATTATTATCAGATTAACTGTCCCAGTATCACAGTACCTACATTCAAGTGACCCTTATTTTACTTAATAATGGCCCCAAAGCACAACAGTAGTGATGCTGGCAATTCAGATGTACCAAAAACAAGCTATAACCTTTAAGTAAAAAGTTGAAAGTTCTCATCTTAATAGGGAAAACAATCACGCTGAGTTTGCTAAGATCTACAATAAGAATGAATCTTCTATCAATCAAATCATGAAGGAAAAAGAAATTTGTGCTAGTTTTTCTGTTGCACTTAAAATACAAAAGTTACAGCCGCAATGTGTGATGTGTTCAGTTAGAATTAAAAATACATTAAATTTGTGAAAGATGTGAACAGAAATGTGTTCCAATTGACAGCAGTTGGGTTTGGTATTATTCGTAGTTTCAGGCATCCACTGGGGGTCTTGAAACGTATCCCCCACAGATAGAAGACAAATGTAGTAGCCACATCCTAAGAAAATAGATTTTAAATATTCTACCACCAGAAGAAATGGTGACTATGTGAGGTGATGGATATGTTAATTAGCTTGATTGCAGTAATTATTTCACAGGGTATCATGTTTTATTCCATTTGTGCTGCTATAACAAAAATACCCCAAACTGGGTAGCTTATAAATATCAAACTTATTTTTTTTTAAAGGTCTGGAGGTTGGGAAGTCCAAGATCAAGGCGCTGGCAAGTTCAGTTGTCTGGTGAGGGCTGTATCCACCAGAGCAAAGGAACACTGTATCCTCACCTAGCAGAGGTGGAAGGGTAAGTGAGCAAATGCTGCATGAAGCTTCTTGTATAGTAAGGGCCTTAATCCCACTCATGAGGAAGGATCCCTCATGGCCTAATCCCCTCGGAAAGGCTCCACCTCCTAATACTATCACATTGGCAATACCTGGGATCATACTTAAACCATAGCATTCGGCCCCAAAATTCATGTCCTTCTCATATGCAAAATACATTCATTCTATCCCAATAGCCCCGAAAGTCTTAGCTTGTTCCAGCTTCAACTCAGAAGTCTAAAGTTTAGAATCTCATCTAGTTAATCATTTAAATTAGATATATGTGAAATTCAAAGGTATGTTTCATCCTGAGACAAATTTTTCTCCAGCTGTGAGCTTGTGTGATGAAAAAGGTTCCGTGCTTCCAAAATACAATGGTGAGACAGGCACGGGACAGATATTTTTATTCCAAAAGGGGAAATGGGCAAGAAGAGGTAACTTTCTCAAATAAATTGAAAACCTAATAAGGCAAACAACATTAAAACTTTATTTATCATTATCAGTGACACAGCAAGTAATCAAAAAACAAAAGGAAATGATTTTTTGAATTCATAAGGTTAAAGTGACATATACGTGTGTATATGTTCTCCCTATTTTACAGAGAACATACCATTTTTTAAGGATTATACTGAAAAGCCCTTAATAGATTCTGAAACTTAGAACTTACTAGTTCGTGTTCTCTGAACACTGCATAATAAAACTGGAAATTAATAACAAATGTTTAAATAAACAAACCAAAAATAAATACTTTCCAAATTCTTGAAAATTAAAAAGAAAAATGTCTCTCCTAAATAATGATAACAATGTAGAAATTAAAAAATACAATAGCAGATAAATATGTGTGTATGTATACACATATGTACACACACATATTTACAGGATATGGCTAAAGCTGTACTTTTATATAATATGTAGCCGCAAATATTTGCTACTTTTTTTTCAAGACAGAATCTTGCTCTGTCTCTCAGGCTGGGGTGCAATGGTGCAAACAGTCTCCAACTCCTGGGCTCAAGTGATCCTCCTGTCTCAGGCTCTGAAGTAGCTGGGACTACAAGCATGCACTACCACACATGGCTAACTTTTTATTTTTTTTAGAGACAGGGTCTCACTATGTTGCCCAGGCTGGTCTCCAGCTCCTTGCCACAAGTGATTCTCCCACCTCAGCCTCTCAAGTAGCTGGGATTATAGGCCCAAGCCACAGCCCCCAGCTCCTACTATCTTAAAAGAAGATAAGATAATAAACTTCTCAACTCAAGAAACTAAAAAACAAATGACAAAATTTAACTCAAGAAAGGGAAAAAGATAATAAAGATAAATAAATACATAAATGAATTAAACATAGAAAAGGAAAATTGATAAATGATACCAAAACTGGTTCCTTGGAAATTCAATAAAATAGACAAATCTCTGAATAAGCTAATCAATGAAAATAGAAAGAAAAATCATAAATAAATGCATTTAGTAGCAAAAGATGATAAAGAAATGGATACAGCAAAGATTTTAAAATTATAAGTAAAAAAGTCACCAGGTATGTAAATATATTAGTAAATCTCAATGAAATAGATAGCTTTTGGCAGCAGCAGCTGTCGGTGAGGAATAATAAATTGAATCAAGAAGAAGTAATTTTATTTTTAACTACCACTAATAAAAATTCTGGAGCTAAGTAATTCTGTAGATAAGTTATTATAAATCTTCAAAGAGCAGAAAATTCCCACTCTATGTAAACTTTTCCATTATACCAAAATCAGTAGGGCTCTGCCCAATTTATTTTGCAAAGTTATCTAACTGCATTACCAAACACTGAGAAAATGGTACCCACGTACACATGCACACGACTATAGATGTGCAGAGAAGAGCTAACATAGCAGGCCTGTCTCTTCGCCTTTAGAAAGTCCTGCTTACAAGTTGGGCCCTTGGCTACCATCTAGGTACTTGGAATTCAGGCAGGTTTGTACCCCTGTCATTGATGAGTGGCTCACTTTTTCTAAACTGTTTATGCAAGCAATATGTTTTATGCTGAACCCCAGCTTTCTTTTTGGGATTCTGAAATTTTGGTATATGCCAAGCAGAGGTTATCTACATGATCAGCCTCCAGTAAAACCCCCGGAAACTGAGTCTCTAATGAGCTTCCCTGTAGGCATGACTTCACATGTGTTGTGACACTTATTGCTGGGGGAATTAAGTGCATCCTGTATGACTCCACTGGGAAAGGACTCCTCGGAGCCTCTGCCTGGTTTCCCCTGCACTTCATTCCATGCACCTTTCCCTTTGCTGAGTTTACTCTGCAGCCTTTTGCTGTAATAAATCATAGCACGAGTAAAACTATACACTGAGTCCTGCAAGTCCTTCTTGCAAATTAACAAACCTAATAATGGTTTGTTAGGCAATAGTCTTTACATGTAGATGCTAAATTCTAAGATACTTATGAACATTAAAATAATAATTTTCCAAAGCCAAATTTTAGTTCAGTAGTGTAAGTACAGTTAATCCTTAAACAACACAGGTTTGAACTGCATGTGGGTCTGCTTGTACGTGAGTTTTCTTCTTCTTCTGCCACCCTTGAAACAGCAAGACCAGCCCTTCCTCTTCTGCCTTCTCCTTAGCCTGCTCAGTGTGAAGATGATGAGGATGAAGACCTTTATAATGATCTACTTTCACTTAATAAATAGTAAATATATTTTCTCTTCCTTATTATTTTATTAATGTTTTCTTTTCTCTAGCTTATTGTAAGAATATAGTATGTGATATATATAACAGACAAAATATCTGTGAATAGACTGTTTATGTTATAGGAAAGGCCTCCAGTCAACAGTAGGTTATCAGCGGTTAAGTTTTCCAGGAGTCAAAAGGCATACCTAGACTTTCAACTGTGCAAGGGGTCAGTACCCCTAACCCCCATGTTGTTCAAGTGTCAACTGTATTAAAAATGAGTAACAGAAAAATATCTAGTCATATAGTAGCTCATATCAATAAAGTAAGTTTTAAAACATATGATCTTCTCAAAAGAGACTGAAAAAATTCAGTAAATTTAAATTATTTCAAAAAATTATTTAAAACTAAAAATATTAATAAAAAGATACTTTGTTTAGAAGATTCTTTATCCTCAAAATAATGAAGAATATCCTCAAACCTTCACCATCATCATGCTAAATGGTGAAACATAGTTCCTAAAGCCATCCTCATCTAAAATTGAGACCAAATAAGAATTTCTAACAGAACCACAGACAGTTAACATTGTCTGGAAACTCTTTGTGATACAATAAAATATGAAAAAAAAAAACAAGAGATATTAGTATTTTAAAAAAGGAGAAGGAGGCACTGTCATATCTAGAAAATTCAAGAGTTTATCAAATTATCTGAATATCAGAAAACTGTTTTTAAAAGTAATTAGCTTTACTTTTCATTAATTCCATTCATGAGTGGTTAAAAACACAGAATGATAAAATAACCCATGAACAAAAGCTACAAAAACTATACGGTATCTAGAAATACCTTTTAAAAGAAGCATGAGTGACCCATAAGAAAACTCAACACTCTGTTGAATATATAAATAATCAAGAGTTGTTTCTTGTATGGAAATACTGAATAGTGTTCAGATACCAGTTCTAGAATTCATTTACAGTTTTAATATAATAAGAGACTGGACATACAAACAGACAATGACAAGATCCTGTATACAAACAGAATTCTGATCCAAAACCTGCAGCACCCTGTCCAGGAAACCAGCCTCTTCTCTGCCATAACCAGTCCAGGAAGCCAGCCTGCTGTAAGTCACACTTGAAGGAAGTCAGACTGTTGTTATCTCTAGTATTAATAACAATCCAAGAAGTTAGACCTAACTTCTGTAACAATCAGCTCCAAATCATCAGGACTTGATTAATAACTGACAACTTTCCTAATTTTTGTCCCCACTTCCAACTTAAGACCAAAGAGAAAGCCAAATATGCTTCCCTAACCAATTACATTGTATGTCCCACTTCTAATTAGCAACTATACCTTCTCCAACCTGGCACACCTGAAGCTTTCCCACTCCTCTGCCTGCCTCTGAGCCTCTGCCGAATACAAGTGATGGTGGCCAACTCTTGCTATAGCAAATTCTGAATAAATAGCCTTTGCTTGTTCTCATTTGGTTGGTCTTTATTTCCACAATAATATAGATATAAATTCCAATGAGACTTTTTTTAACTTGGCAAAATAATTCTAAAGCTCATCTTTAAAGATAACCATCTGAAAATAATCAGGAACATTTTTAAACACACAAAAGTATGAGAGGGTACTAGCTCTGCCATGTTTTAAAACAATTAGTAAAACAACACACGTGCGATCAGTGCAATATTGGTGTAAGAATTGACAAGGCAACTCAATGAAACACAATATTCAGCCTCGACTCAGACACTAACATATGTAAGATTTCAGTACCTAATAAAACAGCAGTCTCAAATTAGCAGAGAAATAAAGATCTGTTCAGTCAGTAAAGCCGAGGTAATCAGCTGTTTAGAGGGGGAAAGTTCATTTAAAATTTCATCTCAGAAATATTCCAGAGTAAATTCTAGATCTATTGAAAAGTTAAATATAAAAAGATAAACTGATTAAAACGAAACTATAAGAAAATATTGGTGAATAGTGTCTAATCTCTAAATATCTAAAAGGAATTTTTAAAAGTGAAATAATAAATTTACAATTTATGCATTTAAAAATAAACAGGACAAAAAAACAAATAAAATATTTACAATAAATATCACATAAAAACTATGAATATTTTAACATATATATATATATATAAAGGATTTTGAATAGATCAACAGATAAGTGATCAGGGTACATGAAAAGGTCACAAGCAAAAATATTCATGGCAAAGAAAGAAAAATAAGGGAAAAAATTCAAGAATAAAGATGCAGCTTTTTAGCTCTAAATTTAATCATTTTCTTAAAAATAGGACTACCAGTGCTGATGAGGCAGAGTGAAAAGGAAACTCACTTCTAGTGAACTGTAAATGGTAAAATCTTTTTCAAAAGTGTTTTGGGGCTGGGCACAGGAGCTCACACCTATAATGTTAGCACCCTGGGAGGCAGAGGCGGAAGGATCGCTTGAGCTCAGGAGTTTGAGACCAGCCTGAGCAAAAGCGAGACCCTGTCTCTACAAAAAGTGGAAAAATTACCTGGGCATGGTGGCACACACCTGTAATCCCAGCTACTTTGGGAGGCTGAGGTAGGAGGATCCCTTGAGCCCAAGAGTTTGAGGTTGCTGTGAGCTATTAATATGATGACACCACTGCACTCTAGCCCAGGCAACAGACTGAGACTCTGTCTCAAAAATCAGAAAAAGGAAAAGTGTTTTGGCAATGCATAGGAAGAGCTTGAAAAATATTCATATCAGTCAAGCCATCCAGTTTAAAAACGGAAAAAAAGAATCGTGCACAAAGATGCTAACTGCAGTGCTATTTATAATGACAAAAAGTTGGAAACAACTGAAATGCTTCAGAATGGGAGATTAGAAAAGCAAATTATGGTGCATTCAAAAGAAAATGTTATTTGCTTATTTTAAATGTTTATAAAGTGCTTTTGGTAATATGGGGAAAATGCTTTTGTCAAATATTAAGCCAAAAAGCAAAATGATATAAAAGTATTCATTTGTTCAGGTCCATATGATCTCAATTATGTAACTAATTTAATGAATATATAATATATGCACATATAAATATATGTATATATGCAAAATATTATATATACATATATTGTATATTATATATGCATGTATGTGTATATTAAAAAGCCAAAATGTATCCTGATTGCCTCAGAATGTTAGGATTATGGGGAGACTTTTTGATTCTTTCTACTGTTCATCACTTTTTCAATTTTCTATAATGAGCTGGGGAAGAAAAACTTTGTTTAAAAAAATGAAAAATAGGTTGTCCAGATTTCTCATATGAGCCTTTAGAAGAGATTTTTTTCCAAAGACAATGGACTTAGAAAAAGATACAAGTTATGTTGGTGCCTGGGGTAAGGGTTACCTGATTAGATACTGTCAAAGAGGAAGGGCTTGTAAGTAGATGTACCCTCCATTTAGGCCAAGGTGAGGTAATGACCTGGGAGAGTCCCCACGACCTTCCAGAAACTGCCTGTTCTTCCCATGTGCAGCAAAAGGTGGGCTATTAGGGAGCACTGAAATCTATAATAGTAGTGAGAAGTTTTCAAGTACCCATTTTTTCCTGACTTTTTGAAACCAGTTATGCAGGGTTCCATGCAAAATTTGCAACTATAAAGGCCTTTTAAACTCCCTGATTTTGCCTACATGCTGTGGAAACCAGTATGAAAGATATTCTGTAATGTAATTGCACCAAGGAAAAAGCCTAAGCAATGCCACATAATTCAGAACAATGGATGTTTCCAATCAATAACCTTGGCATCTTCCTAAATCTTTTTATAATTGTCCTTGTCTTGCCTTGGAATATATATTCAGTTCATCATGCACAAGGAGGCATGCATGTTTAATCATAATATGACTGGCTGGAACTGTTCCACAAATGTCAAGTACAAATTCCATTGTCTCTTCTTTCTCTAATCAATCATTCAAATCTCCACATGCCTTATTAGCAAAGAGTCTAATATCCCCCTTTTGAGACTCCTCTCACTTTTTGATAATCCAGACTGGCTGTGAACATTTCTCCAGGGCCAGTGGCCACATCTCCTCCTAGGAACATCACCCGTCCATTCAGCAATTAGCTCCTCTGAAGGAGCCTCCAGGTCAGGCCCCCAAAATCCAGCTCTCAGTGCTTTAGTTCCCAAACATGGCCACAACCAGCTGCCACTTGGGCCCAGAGAGCCAAGTGAAGGTGGGACCAGGATCTACCACCACACAGTCAGTCTTAGGGCACCTTTCCTCCCTTGAGGTCTGGACTTTTGCCATTTGATCCCTAAAATACAAAGAGCCTAAGTAGATAACATCTCCCAGAGACAAAGAGTCTCTTCTTCTAAAGTGGGCCCCAGGGACCTTCCTCCTAACCCTCTTAGATTTTCCAGGCGATTCCAGGAACCCATGTTACCACCTGCTCTTCTGAGGGCTTTTCCATGGCATAGGAAAAGATACAATCCACAAATGTATCTCTGCTCCAATAAAAGTCATTCCATATCCTTATCTGGTCACACCTGCCATCTTATCTTGTTTACGGGTGAAGAAATTTGCCTAAAGTCACAGGGCTGAGATGCCTTTTGTAGTTTTCTCTCTTCCACTCTAAGCCCTTGTCCTCTTATTTCCCTCCATCTCTTCTCTCTCCCAGTCATCATCCTCTTCTCTATCTTTACCTTCATCAACAGTATTCATTGAGAACAAGCACTAATCCAATATTGTACTAGGACACTGATGACAAAGGAAGAAGACATTCATCCAAGATCTCACCAAGTTTGTAGTCTAGTTATAGAAACAAGAGTAGCAAGAGACATGAAGCAGTCTTAGGTAATTGGATACTAATTTTATTTCTACTTCTCATTTTTTCTTCACCACAAACTCTGCTCTTTCCCTTGTCTCTTCTGTTAAAAAAGTTGCTTCTTTTTTTTATATTTTATTTTATATGCATTTATATATATCTTGCAGGTTAGAATGAGTATTGGTTAAAAGTTAAAATGTATATTTCATTTGATAGAAAAATAAAATAAACATCTATATACTTTCCATTCAACTTAAGTGAAAGGCAACCTTATTAATAACCTACCTAATAGAGGAAAATAAACTATCAAACAGAAAATAAGCTCACAACACAACTATCTCCTCTGTTTTAATTAAAACACCTGTGACAAGATAGGAACACTCATACACTGCTGGTGGGACTGCAAACTAGTACATGCTCTGTGGAAAGCAATATGGAGATACCTCAAAGAGCTACAAGTAGAACTACCATTTGATCCAGCAACCCCATTGCTGGGCATCTACCCAAAAGAACAAAAGACATTCTATAAAAAAGACAGCTGCATTTGAATGTTTATAGCAGCTCAATTCACAATTGCAAAGATGTAGAAACAACCCAAGTGCCCATCAATACATGAGTGGATTAATAAAATCTGGTATATGTGCACCATGGAGTTCTTTTCAGCCACAAAAATCAATGGTGATATAGCACCTCTTGTATTATCCTGGATAGAGCTGGAGCCCATTCTACTAAGTGAAGTATCCCAATAATGGAAAAACAAGCACCATATGTACTCACCATGAAACTGGTTTTAACTGATCAACACTTAAGTGTACATACAGTAATAACATTCATTGGTTGTCAGGCAGATGGGAGGGGGAGGAAGGAATGGGTATATACACACCTAATGGGTGCAGTACACACCGTCTGGAGGAGTGACAAGCTTGAAGCTCTGACTCTTGTGGAGCAAGGGCTATATATGTGACCTAAACATTTGTATCCCCGTAATATGCTGAAATAAAAAATAATAATAATTTAAAAACCTGTGGTCTAACTCATTATCTTAAGACTTCATTTTCTCAGCCTGGAAGAGCCTTAAACAGACAGTAGGAGTACAAACTCCCTGCCTCAACTTTTGCTGGACAGATTTCAAGGACTCAGATAAGCCAAAAAGAACACCTACAACAGCTTCAGCGGCTGCTTTTGTTGTCAGTCTGCTGAAGCATGAAAAAAAGGCCCTTTTTACCCTTTAAAAACTCCAGACAACTTTCCTAATTGCCCAACATTTCTTTCCTCACTCTGTGTGTTGTGGCACACCTCTTTTTCTTTCTTTCTTTCCCTCTCAGGAAAATAAATATACTTTTACTTGTATACATCCTACTCACTGTCTGAAAATTCTTTCTCATCCGTGTATGAACTTCACAACCTAACATTTGACGGCCCATAAGGGGAAGAGAAACTGAGTCACTTTTCTATCCCGTCATGAGGACTTCACTTTTCTATCTCTATTATGGGGAGTCACTTCTCTGTCTCCGTATGAGGAGCTCACCTTTCTGCTTCTGTCTCTAGACTACTCCCTTCTCTGCTGTACAGTTCCCAGGACTTCATTCTCGGTGCCCTCAATCGGAATTTGGTAAGTCTCCAGGGCTTTGGTAATGGGCATGTGCACGAGGTGGAGAGGGGTAGCTTTGTGGTTTGGTCAAGGAAAACCCGGCGCTGGGTCTACCACTCAGGAGGGTGGCATGGAAGAATGCTTCCTAAGCACTTTCCCAAGGGGAGCACTGCCCCCATCAATCTTCACTCAGAGTCAGAGACGCCTGGCTTTGGGGGAAGATCACAAGGTCACAGTCTGAGTCAGAACTCAGGGATGGCTCTTTTCTGGCCAGATCACCAGGTTTTGGTCTGATTCAGATTTCAGGGATGTCTGATGTCTGATCAGACTTCCAATGGTTATCTGAGGCAGAGATGCCCTCCCAGACTTCTTCTATTTCCTACATATGACCATCCCTAAAATGGCCTTTTCTTTCTCCAAGTTGGCGTCATGGGCAACATTGCATTAAATTAAATTTGGTCCGAGAATGAATCTCTTAATCATAACGCTATTCTGCCATTCAACCTGCTGTTGCCACTGGCATGGCAAGGTGGTCTAAAGTTCTCTAGGTTCAGGCTGTCTTAAAACTTGCTAAAAATCCTGATCTTCTCTCGCCTGCCATATGTTACTTCTTATTCCTGCAACTCTCACTGTCTTCACTTTCCAGATAAGGTTTCTCTTTCGGCTTCCCCTTGTTCCCCCTCCTCCTTCTTCTTCTTTTCTGTCTCCACCACTTTCTCCCAGCTTCATTCACTCAGGCCGGCTATTTCAGACTCCCTCCCTGCCTGTATACCATCTCCCTCTCTGGGAGGCTACAGGGTCAAAAGACATTGTAAATTACTCAGAGCCAAGATAAAAATCCAGTCCTTTTCCTTTCAGGACTGTCTAAAAGCTTTGGCCTCGATACTAACTTAGATCCTAACACCTGGGAGGGACAGTCCATCTTAACAACGTACTTCATCTCCCAGTTAGCCCCTGATATTCGGCATAAAATCCAAAAGCTTGAAAAGGAGCCTCACACTCCAGGAGCAGAGATTTTAGACCTGGCCTTCAAGGTCTTTGATAACTGAGCTGAAGAGGAGAGAGAAAAAGAGAACAGAAGGGCTGAACCAGCCACCGTGAACAAAAAAAAAGTTTTCCAAATAGTGGCCATTGCTATAAGAAAAACTTTTCAAAGACAGAGTTACCCTAGAGGCTCAGACAAAAAGACACCAGAGAACTACACTTTTCTCCAGGAACTGAACCCTGCCTCCAGTGTAACTCTGGGTCCCTGGAATAAAAAATGCCCCAGAAAACAGAACTCACTGAGACCACACACTCTCTACAAAAGGGAGGGACACTGGAGGAGAGAGTGTTCTCTCCTTAAGACAAGGGACCGCACTTACTCTCCACAATCAAGAGCCTCCCCCACCACCCAAGCCAACATCCTCCACACCCACGAATCCTCTAGGACTACTTCAGTCTGATGGACAGACCCCAGCTTCAGAACAAGCTCAACTTCATCGCACTGGGATGGCTGAGTCTTGGGGAACTCTCTCTCTGTCACACATAAACAAATTGGTTTAATTAACACCAGGGCCACTCACTCTGCTCTCCCTGAATTTTCCCTGTCTCTATTTCCCTCTCCTATCTCCATGTCAGAGTGGAAGGTAAAATACAAACCCCCCGTGTATTTCGCAGTTCCTCTACTCACTGAGAAATCAAGTCTTTTTTCCCAATTACCACCCCCAACCCCCCGCAGCCCCACATGGAAAAAGATCTATGGCTTCCTTTCTCTTACTTCTAGAAAAAACTTAACTAAAACTTTATGTACAACTTTTTTCCTTTCCTTGTTATACTCTGAACTTTTAAACTATAAACTTTCCTTGTTTCACCTAAAATTGTCTACTTCCATATGTCTATATGTTTACATGTCCATATATGTCATGTGTATATAATGTTTTACTATCAAAATGTATTTAAAAACTCCAATTAATTGGTCTAAAAAATAAATGCTTAAATCAATATTTTATCAAAAACATAAAAATACCTTACATGCCTTTTTGTTCACATGACCTTGGTAACCTTTGGTAAATAAAACTAGGTTTAAAATTATCATTAGGGTTTAAATATTTTAAAAATCATAATTAATACTTCAATAAAAATAACTACATCTGAGGTGGCCACTGATCACAGTTATACCACAAAAAGTTTTCTTTGCCTCTTTAGTGACTGGCCTAAGAGAGACAGAAAATTTTATACTTTGTCAAAATACTCCCTGTGTTATCTTTGTTGAGTTTTTGTCTAACTAAAAAACTAAACTTTGAGGATGAACGTTTACATCAATAGCTCTGTAACTTCCTACATTGCCTTTAAAGTCTTCTAATGACTATCACTCGTGGTTAAATAAAAGCCATTGTTTTATAGTGACCTGTGATTCTATTTAAACAAATGTTTTAAACCTATAATGTTTGACAGGCTTTCCAAAAACAAAATTCTAACCTCAAACTAGCTTTTAATAATAAAAATGCTAAAAGTCCAAGAAAGACTTATTAGGCTTACTGGTATGTTAAGCTGTGTTAAATATATAACAAAGTTTATCCAGTACCTCCAGGATTAAAAATTATTAAATCCTGCCTGGCCCAACCTTACTCACTGCTGTAAGGGCCGATTTCAAGGGATAAAATTAGTAAACATCCAGTTCCCTTGTCATCTTTCTCCTCAATTTCTCCACCCCCACCTGGCGCCTACCTGCCAACAGTAAAACTCACTCAACAGCTTCTTAAAAAGACCACAACATTTACAGCCTAGAAACTAGATTTTACTCAAGGATTTCCCAGACAAACCGGGCCCTTCAACCTTAGAAAAAGGCCTTTTAAAGAATTCTCACTGCTACAGCTAAGCTTCTAAAAATTCCACCCTAGATTCACATCTCTCTAGATTCATCTCTCAGCTCAAACCTAAAGACCCTCCAGAAGCAGCTTCCACCCACAACAAACTCCCAAAGAGTCCACTGGCTTATACCCGCCAGCCCATCACAGACATCGGACTCTAACTCACTGGAAAAAAGCCTCAAACCGTGAACTTTAATATGCTGTGGTATATAAGACATCTCACTGTTCTTGTCCTCCTTCTTATACTTCTACCTAACTCATATACCAGGCCTATCCACCTTTTGCCCATACTGAAAAAAAAAAATGTTGTTTCTTTATTAACCAGTCAAAAAAAAAATACAAACTAATCTTCGAAATATTCTAAAAAACACCAATACACTTCATGAACAAAAAAACTTCTAACACATTTGACTGATAAAATTTTAAACTCAATGTGTTGGCCAAGGTTCTCTTGGTTAACACTTTTATTAGGGCCTCTAATAATTGTACTTTTAACTCTCATTTTCAGACTCTATATTCTCCACTATCTCACAACATTCATACAAAAGCAAATTCAACCTGTAGCTATTTCTCTCCAACAAAACCCTCATCCCGCCTCTAACCTAGCTGTCATAACTGTCCATTTTCAACCCCTCTCCCTCTAAGACACTCAAACTCTCAACTCGGGTAGGGACATCTCTACTTCCATCTCCAACAAAAAACAATTACAAGAGATATGAGACCTCTATAGTCCCCAGTTTCTAAATTCATTAAATAGAAATTTAATTTTAACCAAAGACAGGGGGGAATGAAAGGTGGCCTTAATGATAACCTACCTAACAGAGGAAAATAAACTATCAAACAGAAAATAAGAAAAATAAACTCCCAACACAACTACCCCCTTTCTTTTAATTAAAATACCTGCAGTCTAACTCGTTATCTCTAGGACTTCATTTTCTCACCCTTGAAGAGCCCTAAGGAGACAGCAGGAGTGCAAACTCCCTGCTCCAGCTCTCTGCCTCAACTCTTGCTGGACAGATTTCAAAGACAGATAAGCCAAAGAGAACACCTACAAGAGCTTCAACCACCGGCTTCGTTATCAGTCTGCTGAAGCAGGAAAAAAAGGCCATTTTTACCCTTTAAAACTCCAAACAACTTTCCTCAATTGCCCAACATTTCTTTCTGCACTGTGTGTTGTGGCCTCTCTCTCTCTCTCTCTCTCTTTCTTGGGAAAATAAATACACTTTCACTTGCATATGTCCTAATCACGGTCTGAAAATTCTTTCTCAGTCATGTATGGACTTCATGCCCTAATATTAAGCAGCAGAAACATTGCCAGGCAATTGTTGCCTCTTAGTAGGTAAGATAATTTATTTCTGTGAATGTTTCAGAATAGACAGGTTTTGGAAGACTAAGCATTGTTCCAATTTGTGAAGAAGAGGTTAAAAATAAAACAGTGCATTCAAACAAATGCTTTTTTGGGCAGTTCTTTGCTTCAGAGACAGATTATGGAGCTGATAGCTGAGAGTTACAGGGCCTTGGTCACATTACATTAAAGAGGTTCAAGGAATTTGAGAGCTGATTGAGGAAAAAGCAACCCCTGACTTCTACTGGGATGCACCGGGAAGGGGTTGCATGAGAGAAGTCTCTCCTACCATGAGACCACCCAGAGGGGGCTGTGGCTAAGAAAGGGAGGAGGACCAGCGAGGGGGCTGATGTCTAGGTGACGTTGCTCAGCAGGATGGTGGAGAGTCTCTAGGCCAGAGAACTCCGAAGGGCCATAGCAGCTTCCCTCAGGTATTGCAACCAAAAGGCCCCGTCTTTTGATGGCCAGCAGATGCTAGGTGAGGTTTCACAGGAAGTGCAAAGCTAGCGGGCCCTAAGTGGCTAAAAATCTGCTTGTTTGGGATATTTTTAAAATTATTGAATGTGTAAAAAATTGAGTTTGGCACCAATTCAGGATTTTGGGCTAATGGGTCTTAGCCTACAGTGAAGAAATAACCCAGGGGCCAATATACAGAGGCCGTCTTTCACCCATACTTACCCACTGAGCATGGGGGTGCCCATCAGCCCCCTTGGAAGAGACCCCAATCACCCGCCCTCAGTTGCTGCTTCCATGCTAACCCCTCCTCAACCCCAGACCCCCATCTGACTATCAGCCACTGGGAGATGCTGGGGAGAGAGGGAGCTCTTACTGAAGTAGACCCTTGGGGGCACTCTGAGCCTGAAAGGGGCAACAGCAGCAGATGTGCGCATGGGCTCCAAGGATGCCCTGTGTATCCAGGAGGGCGGGAATCTCTACCTCTCTCTGACCATCGGTGTTCACCGACCGCAGGTGAACTAACAGCCCCTCCAGGTGTCTCTAAGAGTCAAAAATGAACTTTTCCTCTTCTGTTCACACACATGCACACACACACACACACACCCCCCTACCTGTATGCAGACTCTCTTTGCAAACTATAAACAAAAAAAGTAAGCTAAACGTCTGAAAACTAACATTTAACTATGAGATTCTTTTCATGCTATTCAAGGTCAAAATGTGGAAATAATGGTAAATTTTTCCAAAATTTTCTTTCGAAATAGGACCTTTATATCTGATGCTATCTGATGCTAAACAGTAAGGAAAAAAAATCATTCCACCAGAAAACGCTTAACAGGATGCTTAACAATCAATGTATTTTTTAAAAGAATATTTCTTTTAACAGAATCAGATATAAGGAGATTTAGAAAATAAGAAGTATCTGGTCAACCAGCAGCCAGATGATACAAGATTATTCCTATAATATACTTACTCAGAGTTAGTCATTTAATGTCTCTTCTGGGGCGTCCCTTGGAAGCAATGGCATGGTTTGACAGGGGATACTCTCAAAAGGCTTATCCTGATAACAGCATAAAAAGAGCTAACAGCAAAGAAACGCTGGACCTCTGGGGTGAGACCATCCCCCTGCACAAAGTAAACTAGAGAAGTGAGGTAAACACCTGAATAATTTCATCTCACCGTTCCTCCCTCGTCTTGCCTCAAAAAAAACTTCGGAGAGCCCAGACAAAATATGTCTTTTGCTTGTTTGGTTTTGCTTTTGTTTTTTCACATTTGCTTAATTATCCAGATAAATACGTTATCTGTCCCTCCACCCAGGGAAGGGCAAAGGATCAGGTGACACCATTATACCTTCACCAGCTATGGGGACAAAAATCTTCCGCAGCCCGGCAACCAGGCAACGTGACACATTTTTGTCAGTTTTCTTTTTCCCAGTGGGTGAAATTTAACCAATACTTTGTTAGCAAAGGTCTAGTTGTTCCCCAGAGGAAAATTACAGGAGTGAAGATATAACCTCTGCCATACCACATATGAGCTTAAAAGGATAGATTTCTAGGTCTAGCCACCGTTTTGAAATTAGGTTTTAAAAGGAATAGGTTTGTCGCTATGGATTTAAGGGGCAGGAGGGCTAACATTCACTTGCTGTTCTCAAAAATAACAGTGAGCCAGAATATTTCAATCCTATTACAGCTCTGAGGAAGGATAATAAAAAATAAAAAAAAAGATTTCTCTGTTGGATAAAAGTGCAGCAATGATGGCCACAAATGCTAACAACATTAACTTTGCATTATTGAGATTCACACCCTTGTTCCATTACCAAAACATCCTCCAGATTAAAACAGACATAACTGGTAGCTTGAAACTAATAGCAAAGGGCTGGCTGACCATCACTCTGTCAGCTGCATCTCCGTGACTATTTCCCCTGACAGCTTCTTCCAGGGTATTTCAACCAGCTGTAAAATCTGCCTTCTCCCTCTTTTCTTCTCTCTTTAAAGGAAAAGGCTGCCAGAGGAATTTGGTGCATTAGGACAGACTTTATTAAACAACTTAATCCATCCCTGCCTGCCTAGCATGGCCTAGGGAGTCCTAATTAATCAATAAGCATCTATTGAGCATTCTAATGTGCATAATAGTCCTGAGTCAGGTGCTGTGGAGCCTTCGAGGAGCTAGTTAGGAAAATGGAGCATCCCACCCCACAGAAAGAGTTCTGACAGTGTGAGTCAGTCCTTGGAGAATGGGAAGTCACATTTGTTGAGGACTCCTGGTTGCAAACACAGAACTAGATGCCTTCTACACATTATTATTTCACTTGATCTGCATTACTCAGCTGGGGCTGCATTCACAAAGTCCAACAGACTGGGTGACCTAAACGACAAATTTATCTCTTCACAGTTGTAGAAGCTAGAGTTCAAGATCAAGGTTTTGGCAGGGTCGATTTTATCCTGAGGCCTCTCTCCTTGGCTTGTATATGACCATCTTCTCCCTCTTTTCTTTCCTCTGTGAACACACATATTTCCGTTCAAATTTTCTCTTCTTATGAGGATCCTTGTCATATTGGATTAGGACCCAACTAAAGACCTAATTTTAATTTAACCACCTCTTTAACTTATCTCCAAATGCAGTCACATTCCAGAGTACTTAGAGTTAAGGCTTCAACACGTGAATTTGTATGGACACAATTCAGCCCATAACAATCCTACCATGAAGGTGGGAGAATATGTCAGGTAGAACACTGCTGTTTAAAAACAAACAAATAAGCAAAGAAAATGAAATCTGATCCAAAATATGTGTTAGAATTAGGTTCACCTGTGAATAACAGAAAAAAATGACAGTGGCCTAAATGTAATAGAAGTTGATTTCTCACTTTCAAAAGATAAGCAATAGCCAAAGCTGGAATAGTGTTTCATGGTGGCAAGGACCCAGGCATCTTCCGTGGTTTCCATTCCCAAGGTCACCTCATGGTTCAAGATGGCTGCTGAAACTCCAACTATTGAGTCTATATTCTACTGTGTTGGTGCTATTATCAGAAAGACTCTTCTCTCACAGATATAAGATAGTTGAAGCATGCTAAGGCTTTATCCTTCCCTAAGTTTCAAATCCAGTAGAAAAAGTAAGAGCCTCCTTTTCAGAAATATCAGCAAAGTTATTCTTTGTTCCTTTGATCCCAATTGGGTTCTGTGCCCATTGCTATGGCCAAGGGAATGCGATGTCCTGTCTGCCTTGGGCCTGGGTACCTTCCCACCCCTGGGCTCAGAGTGTGGCTGGGATGGGTCCCAGAGGGAAATTTCACCTAATGTTGTACTAGAAGAAGGACAAGCGGATACTGCATGGTACAAACCACAAATGTCCACAGAAAATTACCCACATAGTTCAGATAAGCACAATGTGACTCAGAGAGGCTGCTACTTGCCCAGGTACTCACACAGCTGGTGGAGCTAGAATTCAAACCCCGGCTGTCTGATGGCAAAGTCCTTGCTCTTTTTATGCTCCTATATTAGTAGCTTCAAAGCCTGGGGATACCACTTTGGGATGGAGCATGGTGGGAAAACTTCCAGGGAGAGGTGAGTTAATGAAAGATAGGTAAGACTAGATGCCAGGGAAACCGAGGTAAAAGCATCCCAGACAAGGAGATTTTCTTCATACTGAGTCAATTCCTGGAGGCAACCTGTAGAGTGGTTCTCCTGGCAAGATACCAAGGTACACTAAGGATCAGCTACTACTACTGAATAACAGTTTGCAAATTCCTCAGATTGCTAATCAGCACTCTGGGGTGGGGGAGGAGCATTTCAGAGCCAAATGACTATGGGGAAACCTGTCCACATTCCCTTGGTGAGTCACAGTAAACATCAAAAAAACAAAGGCTCTGAGAAGTCCTGAAAAAAGTTATTTCATTTGGCTTAAGCAGTGTTTCCTAGACAACTATCATTTGTTGCCCAAAGTTGTTGTTTATCAATTGCTTGGTCTTGAACACCTTTAATATTTAATATTCTTTAACATCTTTAATATTCTGCGAAACTAGTGTTCTTTGGAATGCACTTCAGGGCATAGAAACTGCTGGTTTAATCCAAAGCTTTATTTCCAGATGAAGAAACTGAAGTTCAGGGAAGTTAAGGGACATAGCCAATATTGTCTCACAGGTGAGTGGCTGCCCAGAGACTAGGACCCAGGCATCTGCATTCCCAACCTGTCTGTTCCCAGTCCATTTGTAATAACTTGCATGTGGGTGGTCCTTTCCAAAATACTTTCACTTTAAATTATTTTAATTCACTGAGCATGACTAAACTAAACCTAACATTGTTCTCATTTAACATTTCGATTTTCACTGGGTGGCAGAAGATAGGATCATCTAAGCAGGTGATCAGTTCTGGCATTTTCAAGAACTGTGCGTGTGTGTGTTTCCGTGGCCTCTTGCATGCACCATGCCAGAGGTAAAGGCACTCAGTTAAATTACTTACTACAGCCATTCAGCCAATATAGGACCGGGTCTGTTTCCGTGCCCTCCATTTTCTCTCTATAGGTTTTGAGTAGATAGATTAATCAATCAATCAAAAAATGTTTATTGAGTACTTCTATGCTCTCGGTCCTATCATATATGGAATATGTACTATGTGTGAAGCCCTATACTAAATATTATGGGAGGTACAAAGTTAAACAAGCTGTGGACCCTGCCCCAAGCAGTTTACTGTCTAATGGAGGATATACGATAAGTGCTTAAACAAATACAATGAAAGGCAAAGTGTGATCAGAGAGAGACATAGTTGTTTGTTTGATAGGAGAAGAGGCATTTGACGGGGCTTGAAGCTTCCTATCCAATCGCACTGGCCTGGGCGGACGTCAGACTTTCCTCTCTGCAGGTGAGAAAAGCAAAGTTCTAAAAGCTGTTGGGCTCCTGATCTTGCAGCCAAACACAGGAAAGCCCAGCCTGCAAATTGGAATCACCTGGGGATTTTACATCACAGATGTCTAAAGTTCCATCCCTGACTCGCTGAATCAGAATCCAGGGACTGGGTGCTTTAGGATTGCATTTTTTGTTAAAGCTTCTCCCAGGTGATTCCATCAGGTGATTTTTGGCGTGGTCAGGGTCGAAAACTGCTGGCCTCAAGCCAGTGCAGCAGGCCAGGTGGGCAGGGAAGAAGGCCGGGGCAAGGTGGGTGACAGCAACAGGGGAGAAGAATGGGACTGAGGAGCATGGTGGCAGAAGACGCAGGAGTCCTGAGCAGAGCCTAGATACGGGAGTAAAGATGAAAGCATCAAAGGTGGCTTCAGGGAACAAGCAATAAAGCCTGGAACTGCCACCATGGAGAGTGTCTCAGGCAAGAAAGGTAAGGGTTAAAAAGAAGGATGTAGAGTGCAGTTAGAGTTCAACCATGTGGGTCAGGTCTGCCTTGAGTTTCTCAGGAAGAGCGAAGAGCTAGGGAGTGTTTACCGTGAGCCAGGTCTGCGCTGACACTTCGGCTGTATCATCTCATCTCATCTTTGAGACAATCCCACCAAACGAGCCCAGTGTTATCCTGTTACAGACCAGGAAACTGAGATGCAAGGAAGTCAAGGAACTTGCCAGAGCTTCCACATCTCATGTGCAGAAGGAACGAAATGTGAATGGACCAAACTAGCGCTGCAGTCTGCTCTTCGTTTTCGTTTGTAGAAACATATATTGCGTGTACAGAATTCACAGCCCAATTTTTGTCGGCTGAATCTTTGCCGACTTTATACTAGTGCCAGAGACTGAGCTAAGCAGAATCCCAGATCCAGTGTAGGGTGCTTGGGAGCTGATGAGACTCAAACAGGGAGCCGTGGAGGATTCTGAACAGGAAAATAGGTGCCATTTTCTTTAATTCTCACAATAAAATTGTGAGAAAACTGAAGCTCAGAGAGGTTAAAAATCTTGCCCAAGTACCACTGGAAAGAGGCAAAGATGAGATTTGAACCCAGATTTATCTGAGTCTAAAATCACATGTTTTTACATCATAACCCTGTACTGCCCTCCGGGTATCTGAGTCTAACCTGTTAATAACACCTGAGCTGATGGGCAATTGTTGGAAATAATCCCCTTAATGTGTTTCTCCACCACCACCCCACACGCATCCCGCCTCCCTCCTCTCCCACCTGCCCCAGCCCATAGGGCAGGAACCCTGGCTAGGATCCCAACTACAGGACGACCCCCCCCAGCCTCCCCATTCCAAAGGCCAGTAAGTGGCTTCAGGTGGCGAAACAGCAGTAGCCTGCACTGGCCTGTGGAAAATGCATTCAGGAACAAAAGCCTGAGAGAATTTCTCAGCGGCGGTAGCAGCCAGTGGAGCACAGGAGATGTTTCCCTTCTGTGCAGAAGGATTAGAATTCTGCAACGTCCACACGCCAAAGTGTAACTAACCGGTTTTGTTTCCTGAGGCAGAAAGCAGGGAGGCAGGGCAGCCTGCAGCTGCTCCATCATTTCTGGGTTCAGCTACATCCAGGCCGAGGCCAGCCAGGAAGGCTCTGGCCTGCCACCAGCTGCTCTGTCAAGCCACCTGGAAGCCAGAAGAAGGGTTTTGTCAGAGCCCTCCTAGAATTGGACAAATAACCATCTCATCTCACCAGATGTAGAGTTGGGCTATGAGCTGAGACAAGTGTAGGATCCCTCTGCTAAGGCCCACTGGGTGGGGAATGGGGGTGCCTGGGAAAGCGACTGTTATGGTTATAGAAGCATTTGCAGATGGCTCGGCGATCACACCACCGAGAACGTCAATAGAATCATCCAGCCCCTTGTAACTCTAAGCGTGCTACCTAGTTGTGATGGATAATTTTATCTGTCAACTAGGCTGGGCTACAGGGGTTCCCAGATATTTGGTCAAACATTCTAGATGTTTCCGAGTGTTTTTAGATAAGATTAACATTTAAATCAGTGTACTTTGAGTAAAGCAGGTTACCCTCCATCATGTGGGTGGGCCTCATCGAATCAGTTGAAGACTTGAATAGAACGAAGACTGACCTCCCCCAAGCAAAAGGGAGTTCTGCAACAGGTGGCCTTTGGACTTGAACTGCAACAATGGCTCTTTCCTGGGTCTCCAGGCTGATGGCCAACCCTGCAGATTTGGGATTTGCCAGCCTCCGTAATTGAGCGAGCCTATTCCTTGAAATAAATCTAGATAGACAGACAGACAGACAGATACACACACACGCCCCCTATTGACTCTGTTTCTCTGGAAGACCCTCACTAATACACCAGTCCAGCAGCAGCAGCGTCTCCTGGGAGCTGGTTAGAAACACAGACCTACTGAATCAGATTTTACCAAAATCCCCAGGTGACGTATGTACACTAAAGTTTGAGAGGTGCCGATCTAGAGCACCCCTCTTGTGTTACAGATGACAAAATAGCACTAACGAGGTCAGGAGGCTCTCCCCACATCCCATAGCTAGACCTTCGCAGGCCTCAGATGAATAATAACTCACGCATATGGCACTTTCCCTTATTTTAATCATTAAATCTTCATAACAGCGCATGAAGTGTGAAGGGCAGAAATATTATCCCCACTTTACTTATGAGGACACTGAGGCACAGAGATATTAAATAACTTGCCCAGGGATGTACAGGAATTGGCAGAGCTGGGACTCAAGCCAGGGTTTCTACCTTATTTTGCCCAGTGTTCTGGGGCAGGGGTTTGCAGATTTTTTCAGTAAAGAGCCAGATAGAAGAGCAGTCCCCAACCTTTTTGGCACCAGGAACCAGTTTCATGAAAGACAATTTTTCCACGGACGGGGTTGCTGGGAGGAGGAGGATGGTTTCAGGGTGATTCAAGCACATTACATTTATCGTGCAGTCAAACCTCTCTGCTAATGATAATCTGTATTTGCAGCCACTCCCCAGCGCTAGCATCACCGCCTCAGCTCCACCTCGGATCACCAGGCATTAGATTCTCATAAGGAGTGAGCAGCCTAGATCTCTCACATGTGCGGTTTACGGTAGGGTTCACACTTCTATGAGACTCTAATGCCCCTGCGGATGTGACAGGGGATGGAGCTTATGTGGTGATGCCAGTGATGGGGAGTGGCTGTAAATACAGATGAAGCTCCCTTCACTTGCCAACTGCTCACCTCCTGCTGTGCCGCCCTGTTCCTAATAGGCCACAGGCCAGTACTGGTCCATGGCCCAGGGGTTGGGGACCACAGAGATAGAAAATAGATTAGGCTTTGTGGATCATACAGTCTCCATTGCAAATATTCAGCTCTGCCACTGTCTCAGGAAAGCAGCCATAGACAGTAAACAAATGGGCATGACTGTGTTCTAATAAAACTTTATTTATAACAGGCGGTGGGCCAGATTTGGCCCCCAGGCTGTAGTTTACCCTGCATCATATTGCACAAGTCATGAGAAAGCAATCTCTACACGGGCTTTCCTATCCTATTCCTGAGTTCTTGAAAGGAGAAAGGGATTGAGTGGGGCTTTTTACTCCCAGGGAAAGCCTCTCCCAGAATCTCATATAGCAAAGGATATTTGTCTGGAGAGAGGGAAGCTTTTATCCTAGTGCAAATGAGGGTTTGAGCAAAACAAGGTAGACGTCAGCAGAGATGCTGCATGTGGTCGTGCAGGACGTGCCCTCAGGGCACTCCAGTGGGGGCCTGACTCATTCCTGCTCTCTGCTCACCAGTCTCACCGTGGCTGAAGATGCGCCAGCTGGAGCGAGCACACCGTTTGCTAATTGTTCTGTCCAAGGGGACCCTTTCTGCAAGCTCCCTCCCAGAGGGGGTGCCTTTGCTGCTCTGCATGAAGTAACTGCCTGCTAGCAGCAGCCCTGAGGACTCCACAGGCTGGGCTCCCCCACCCCAAAAACATTCCTGCAGAGAAGGCCTGCCGCAGCTGCTCAGTGAACACACTTGTTCTGCACAAAAAGCACGGGAGACAAAAGGAAAAGAAACTCCAGTAAGCGATGTCTGACTCAAGAAACAAAGCTGGGGACCATCCTTTAATGTTTGCATTCATTAATGTTCCCGTCAATTTTAAACACTGGGGTAGAATTTCCAGACTTTGCAGATCATTTAAAAGCTTAAGGGATTATCAAACCAGTCATTTAAAATGACATTTTCACTGCGCAAATATTATTCTATTAAAGAGCATGCATGGCACAGGCCGAGATCAGCTTTGGCAGGGTTACAGGGCCTTCCTCCATTGCAAACCCCACTGTTTCCTCATAAAGCTGTCAAGCCCCCGCTTAATGAAACATATATAAATGCAGTGATGTTAGCCATGTCACAGCAAGCTAATTCATTTTGGCTTTTTCCCGTTGCGCTACCCTATTAAGGCTTTTATTATTGTATCCTCTTAGGATCACCCCCAGCAGCCCGGCCATTGGCCCAAGGAGATGAAATCTAAGAAAGTGTTTAATTTCCAAACAGGCCAAACATCTTAAATAAATAAATAACCAACAGACCTGGGTTTGAGTGTTATGGTAACATGCACAGGCAGAGTATTGGGGTTTTACTAGGAAAGAGATACTATAAGATTAATAAACAATTTCTTTCTCTTCCCAAATTTCTTTGACCTGATAGAGCTGCTAACTTTAGTTCTTGGGGGGTAGGCTTCCTTCTTTAGTTACTGAAAGAGAATCCACTTGGCATGATCAGGGCTTAGCAAAAACCTTTTAACGCTCCATTTCCAGATTGTCTTTCAAGAAGCATATCCGTATCTGCCATTCTCGACACACTCTGCATTTGCTCACAGAGTCTAAGAGGGATAAAGGGAAACATTTTGATGCGGTTTTTCCCTCACAGTCCAGCAAGTGAAAAATGATTTTGATAGAAAATGTGGAAACCTTCACAGACCCAGGAACCTCCAGAGTTCAAACCCTTTTAGGGAACAAGGGAGGACTGGCCAAATGATCAACCCCCATGAGAATCCATGAAGCCAGGGACTGTATTTGAGGTGCCTGGACTCGAGCCATCTGAAAGGCCCTGCATTCTCTTTAAGGGAAAGTAAGGGGGCATATCTTCTCAGGAAAACGACCATTTCCAGTTACTTTCTTCTTGCCATAAAATTACTTCCCTGAACACACGTCCCTAAGGAAAATGCACGAATTGGCCCAAATGACTGGATGTCACTATTTTCAGCTACAAAAATCTGCTCACATCAGTCGATGACAAGCTATAAATACTAAGCCACTTGGGAATGACTTTTATAATTCCACCTATGACTAGGCTTTGGCAGTTGGGGGCCATGAAGAAAGCGTTCTTGGGAGAATCCATAAGCCTGGGTGTTCCTGAGGGGAGAGGGCAGGTTCTCATCTCTTCTTTCACCTTCCTCTTTCTACCATCCTCATTCCAACTGCCAGCCCAGACACACACACACACACACACACACACACACACACACAGACACACACACACACACATACCTGTGTGGCATGCTACCAGGTGCTGCATTTGACACCTGACTCCAGCCTCCTCTCCTAGGACAGCCTGGCATCTTGGCAGGAATGCTATGGACCACAGGACTGCAGGCAAAGGCCTGCTCAACCTGCACCTCATTGGGGGCCACTCCTGCCCTTTTAGAACAATATTTTCCAGGGCAAATCTGTGAAATAGACAATTTGGGGGAAAGGTTTTTTTATTTTTGAAAGTAAAAAAATGTATCACTTTCTAGGTGATTCAAAATTAATTTGCAGCCAAGCATGGTGGCTCAAACCTGTAATCCCAGTACTTTGGGAGGCCAAGGCAGGAGGATTGCTTGAGGCCAAGACTTTGAGAGCAGTCTGAACAAGAGTGAGACCCTATCTCTACAAAAAACAGAAAAATTAGCCAGGTATGGTGGCATGCACCTGTAATCCCAGCTAAGGGGGAAGCTGAGGCAGGAGGATCGCGTGAGCCCAGGAGTTTGACGTTGCAGTGAGCTAGGCTGATGCCACGGCACTCTAGCCAGGGTGACAGTGAGACCCTGTCTCAAAAAAGATTAAATAAATAGATAAATAAATAAAAATTTTTAACTAATTTGCATATTGAAAGCTCTGGGAAGTCCTGCAGTAAAGATACTTGTTAAATTTTGTTTAACTTAATATTTGGCAATCTTAGTTGACTACTAAAACCTTTCTTGAAGTAGCATTCATTACTGAGGAGCATAGTCTTAAAAAATCTGATAGAACAATGATCAAACACAACTACCACACAGAAAGAAGTTCTAAGGGCACTAAGTCTATAAGCCCAAAACAGTGTATTTTCAAGTCAGCATGGAAGCTTCTAGGAAAGGGAACAACATGCCTGTTTATAATTCTGATTTTTCAAAAACCAACAACCTACCCTCCCTCTGCCATACCGTTAACTAAAGCAAATACCACATGGTGTGTGCAGCTGTACGACTGACACAAAGGCATTTGTGTACAGAACTTCCATGCCATCAAGGGGAGAGGAAAATTTGTTCTTGGGAAAAAAACCTAACTGCGCACTGCCAACACCAATAGTCTTCCTCCACAACAGACTTGGTGCCGGTGCCAAAAATCATTCTCAGTTCCCTTTTTAACTCTGCCCTCCTTTATCCACTAAGACTGGGGTAAGATATTTTGATTGGAATTAGACAGCCACCTGCAGCTAGATCTTTAGCTGTTATTAGTGTTCTGCTTAAGCCCTTTCACAACAAGCTCATTGAAAAAGACAGTGAACTTTTGAAGTTGCCCAGTACTATCTCTGGTGATTTTCTCAAGTTAACAACCTCCATGCCAGCCCATTGTGCTAGCTGGAGGAGGTGGTAATCTCCTCCCCAGGAATTAAAGGGTCTGGGATAAATTACAGAGGTAATCTCTGCCAAGAACTCTCGTTTCCTTGATCTCGCCCCATGCTTCCTTAATGTATTTTTATTTTAACACAATGTTCAGGTGCTTTTCTACCATCCCTTTCCTAAATGCCTCCAATAAGTCAAGCCTTTATGTCTTTTCCAAGCATCACACCTACTCAGAGTTGGCCTTGTAGATGTGCAATTTCCAATTGGCCTCTAAACATTGCTTAGTTAAGTTACCTACTCGGTCTTTCCAACGGAGGACACGAACAAGTCCCCTTCCTTTTAAAACTCCCAACACCACAACCTTCATCGCCCACTACACTTCTAATAACATGTCTTTGTATTTGCCTATCCATTTGGAGTTTGCAGAGAGGCTTCAAATACAAACTCTCCATTGACATTCACGTGGCACTGTCCCCGTGGTGGGGGACGAACCCTGTGGGTGTGCAATTATCCGGCCCATTGAACAGAAAGCCACACTGGGTTCCATTTTTCTGGATCAGTAGCTGAAGGAACTCAGCTGAGTCCGAGCTGGCCTCCACGCTGAATGACAAGGAGAAAGAACCTCTAGTGGCCCAAGGCAGAGATCACAAAACCAAAGCTCTGAGTCTCAGAAGAGCTTCTTAATTCCTTGTGATGCTTAGGATGAAACTCCATGGGTGGCCACAGTCTTTGATCCCCCCAACTTTGTTCGCCCTTCTCTTGTCACAGCTGAGGCCCATTCCACCAACATCCACGTCGTGCTCCTTTTCTGGGGGTGCACGGGGGGGGGGCTTCTCTTTCTTTTGGCTTAGTCTTTTTCTAGCTATGAGACACTCATCTTCTCCACTGTTAATGGTTTTATTTCCACAGGTGAAAGTAGAGCTTAATATTAGATGAGTTAAAACAATGGAAGAGCTCAAAGGAAAAGCTCCTAAAGTAAAAAGTAAATTCAACAGGATTCAAATCCTGGCTTTACCACTTATAGACTGAGTTGTCTTGGGCAAGTTACTTAACCTCTCTGAGCCTTAATTTCCTTGTCTGTAAAATAGAGATAATAATAGTACCACCTTCAAAGGGTCATTGTGAAGACCAAAGGAGTGGCTAGACAGTTTCTATCACTTAAAATGCACTAGGTGGTACCTAATTACTATTTGTTCTGCCTAAATTACTAGAAAACTAATACAAGTAAACGAGCAATCTATTCTCCTTACTACAATGAGCACCTCCCCAATCTGAGGGCCGTCGACAGCTGTCCTACAGCCCTCCTTCGTCACAAAAGGACCCTTCCTTCTCTTCTGAAAGCTCCAGTTATTAGCTATTATTAGAAGCTCCAGTTATTAGAAAATTTGTCTAAGATTAAATAGCCAATAAGTGACAGACAAGGGAGCTGAACCTAAATCTCACCGACTCCAAAATCCCTCCCCTTCTACCACACCGCCAGCAGATTTATCGGAAACAGGAAACTCACCAAAGAACATTATTGCTCTTTTATCAGTTGCTGAGAGAGCAAATGTCAGGTGATCCCAGAGACAGAAATTTTAATATTGTTTTTATGCAAATTCCATACTTCACTCCCCAATATCATTAACAGAAATTAGGACGGCTAATAGGGATAAGGGAGGATGGAAGTTAAGTTCATGCAGAAGCATTCTCTATAGCAAATTACGCAAGTTAGACAGGCATGCCCCATCCATAAACCCGCACCCTATGATGTTTCAGAAGCTTCTAGAATCTGAGAGATCTGCTGGCTCTCAGGAACCAAGACAGTGGCAGCAGTGAAGGCAGAGCTGAGAAAGAGCCAGCACAGGGCCTGGGTTTGTTTTGATTTTGGTTTTTGTTGTTGTTGTTGTTCACCCTTCAAAAGGCAGACAAGTGAATCTTCTTGCTATGCCTAAAAAAATACTGAAAAAAACCTTCACTCAATCTGCAAATGCCCAAGAACACGTTGTCACAGAATAGTGGATCCAATGAAGGCTGCTGGAAGCCTAACTAAGGCTCCTCGGAGGCCAGGAAGGGCCTCAGGGCGGGGATGCTGAGAGGTGAGCCATGTGATCTGTCCGCCTGTCCTGCCTCCCGCCAGCTACTCACCCATGAGCGGAAATGAAGACGGCCGGGACAAGTCAGCAGGTGAGCCGTTCTGTAGATGGTTTCAGGGGTGCCACCTGCCAGCGCACTCTGCGACGCCACACAGGGGTCAGAATGCTCTGCCCCTTGAAGCTCTGGGCAGTGGGGAGGGCTCGACCCTCAGAACCAGGCAGATCTGGCATTGGATCTCAGCTTGGCCAAGGTGTGAAGAGCACAAGCTAGTACTTGGTTCTGACAGATAAGGCCACTAAGCCAAGTTCCCAGACAGTGGGCCTGCCACGGCTGGTACTACAACGTGGGTCTTGTGGCTGCACCACACGGTGATGCCTCCCCTGACAAAGGTGCCCAGAGGCAGGACGGTGACCCATGGCAGGCAAGGGTAGAGCTGGCAGCCACAAGACCCAGACTGGGAGACACAGGCAGCCGCTGCAGACACACTCTCAGAGCAGGAGCCATGAAGCTTTTGTTTCAGGCATTTCACTCTCCTGTGCTTATGTACCCCCAGGAACCAAGGGAACCAACCACACGCCCAGCCAGAGGGCACAAAGTAGAGAAAGGATGCTCTCCCCACTCCGTGCCTCGGACCACTCTTCAGTGGTGCCCTCTCAGCCTTGAGAACGTGGCGTCATTAGCAAAGGGCCAGGATCAGCTGTGAAGGACAGTGGTGGCCGGTTTGGGAGGATGTGGGCCTAATTCTCTTGTCTAGGTCTGCTTAAAGTCAGAGATATGGGCATGAATTGTCCAGGTCACCTTCGAGGAATGTGCAGTTTCACTGAAGAAACAATAAAACTCACAGATAACAAATGAAGACAATTTAGTGCCGAAATGAGCACTGTCCCAACCCTGAGCACATCAAAGGTTCTGAAACAAGAGAAAGGCCCCCAGTGACCACTGGGGAAGATGCCATGACCAAGGTGGAGATGGAGCTGCTCCCAGACGTTCACGGTGTGGTTCAGAATTTTAAACAGAGCTGCCTGGGAACCCCTTCAACACCACTCCTCATCTTAGGACAAGGCCACTGTTGTTTCTGCTACACATCTCTTTGCAATGTCTCCGTTCCCTATCTTCCATCCCAGATGACACATCAGACACGGCCTGGTAGGGAGCAATGCTTGTCGGTCCCCTGAACCCAGACACCTCCCAGAGTCTCTCGGGTTCCTCTCGTTCTGGGCGCCAGCCTCAGGTCCTAGCCCTGGTGTGGATTTATAGGCCAGGTGCCCGCCGTGGTCAGACAGACTGGGCCTTGCCACACAAGGGCCTGGCACTGCTTTGCTCCTGTTTCAAATTAACCTAAGCATTTCTCAAGGCACACCTTGTATTAAATTGGAAAATAAAATCAAAAGGAATCCTCCTCCCAGCCAATAAAATGTGAGACACCCTCTTCCACCGTCAGCCTCTTTCTGCACCCGGTTTTATTTTGCAAAGCTTCTTCAGGGGCAGATGAAAGGGATGCTAGGTCTTCCCTATTAAGCACTGATAGTAACAAGTGCAAAAGGAAATGCACATAATTGTGTCCCCCTTCTGAGCACCATGACCTCATTTAGAGCATTGCTGTTCTCTGGAGGCTGGAATGTGATCTTGGTTTCTAGCTGAGAAAACGGAGCCCAGCTCCTAACAGCAGCCCGGGCCTCAGCAGCTCCTTCCTCTTTGTTCACCTGGCAGAGATGCCGGATACAGAGCCCTTGGGTCTTGCTGCAAGTCTCATGCACTCCGCTTTGCAAGATGAACATAAAGTGAGAGCTGCCCCATAGGGCTGAAGGTCACAGTACAGGAGACGAGATTTACAGAGTGTTTCCAACAGCTCCATCGGCTCCAATGCAGGGAAGAATACATGCGTCCCAGTGGCAAGTTCTGCTTGTTTTTTCTTCTGAAGAGATGTATGAAATGGTGAGCAAACACTGGACACAGCGCCAGGAGTGGTTAGAGTGAGTAATTCCGGCCTCTATTGCTTGCAAGTTCTTAGACTTTAACTGTTCATCACCCTAAATTTCATTTTTATGCTTGTGACACTCCAACACTAGCAGGGCAATGGGGTGGAGAATCCTATGGAGAATCCGAAATGCTCCCAGGGCTTCCACATATTTCTGGATCTCTTTTATCACTGGTAGGAGGGACCAGCCTGTGAGTTATCATCCTAATTTATTAGCAACCTGGAATTCAGACAAGCTAAACAGGACAAACTAAGTTAAAACTTTAGCTATAAAACAAAGCTAAACACACTCACACATACACATTGAGATATCCCCACCTCCAAGGCCTATATCTCAGACCAGTGGATGACTGGGAAGAACTCTGGATTTGAAATCACAGGATCAGTGACTATGACCTTGGGCATATCATTTTATGCCTATGGGCAATAATTTGAACAGATTAAAAGCTACTAAAAATGGTAGATTCAGTCAGAGGCCTCCCAAGTTACACCTCACTAATTTGTCTACATCACTGGTTTCTACACAGAAGATTATATGAAAATCTTAGAAGAGATGAGGGTCGGAAAAACTGTATGTGCTTTTTTCTCAAAGGCCAACAAAGAGTCTGAAACACATGAAAGGAAAGCCTGCCAGAAAAGGGTTCTGGGCTACTTATCTCACTTAGGAAAGCTATTCATTGCTCTTTTGGGGAAGGAACTCACATTTCTTGAGGGCAAACTGAGTCCCAGGCACCTCACACACATCCTCCTATGCAGAAACCCTGTGAGGTTGGTACCATTATCACCCATCCTTATTTTGCAACTGGGGAGACAGAGGTTTGTTTCACTATGCTAAGCAATTGTGAAGGTCACTCACCTATAGGTGAGTAGGGTCTAGGTAGGGTCTAAGATCAGCCTAACCCTAAAGTAGATGCTGCCTCAGACTGGGACACCTACCAAAACATCATCACATATTAAAGGGCTTTGGACAATGACAAATGCAATGCAAATCTAAGGGATTGTGAGTGGCCTGAGAGTTCTTTTGCAATAGCTACTATTTCAGTAGTAGTAGCTCCTCGCTCAATTTCAGAGCTTCCCCTTTGACAATCCTCTCTCCATTTGATGTTAAGTGATGTTAATAGTAGATACAGACTAAACTACATGAAAAGTCAGATGTGCCTTTAGTGGTATTGCCCAGTAAACACTTGATCTCATGGTGAGCTTGGCTTGGTGGGACAGGGACACCCAACCTGGATTCTAGTCTCTGTCGTACCATTATGTACGAAATCTTGCACTGGATCAGCACTCTGTGAACTTCCTGAGGCAGGGAAACTGCTTTAATTATCCAGGTATCTCTATGGCCTATCAGAGTATCTGTCATATAGAGCACCCTTAATAAGGTTTGCTTGTTGAATAAACAAATGAATAAATGAAGGGAGAGATTCTGATTATAAAGGAAGTATTGTGTGGAATGGAAAATACTGGACTAGGAATCTGAAAACTTGTGTTCTGGCTCTGCCATTAGCCAGCTAAGTGTCTCTGGAAGTCAATGAACTTTCTCGGAGTCTATGTCTCCATTTATCAAATGGCATAAAACGATTGTTCTATCCATGATATAGCATTCCGTGATACTATCCAAATAGCATCATGGAGATGCTTTATCAAATGAGGCAATGTTGTAGATGAACTCAGTTTAAATCTATTCAGATATGTCACACCATTTTATCATATAGAGTCAAGGAACTGCAGGATGTCACAACCAAAGCTATTGCTTTTTTCAGATGAGAAAACCACAGCCAAAGAGAAGAAGGGTCGAGATCTTAGGCCCTTTTCTTGTTTTGCCTTGATAACGACATATTGGCTAACTTCATGAGCACCCTTGCCAGAGTCAGCAGATTATCTTTGGGCTGAACCCACAACACCCACTTCACTGGGTGGCCTTTGCAAGGTGTCTGAGGATACACTTCAGAAGCAGAATTGGGTAGAAGGTTCTTCCTATATGACTTTCTCTGTCTTCTGAAGGTATTTGGGGCTGTTGAGAAGGGTTTTCCAGAACATAAAAAATATGGTCCAAGTCCACCCATCCAGTTATCTATGATGCTTGGGTAGCTCCACAATCTAACCCCAGTTTCTCTCTCCAGTCTCAATCTCCACCACTCCCCAGTGAATTTCTGTTTCTGCCAGGCAGGTCTCCTCAGCAGCCTCGGCTAGGCTTCAGTCAATCTCCATGACTCCAGCCATATAATTCTTCCCTTTTTCCCCTCCACCCACTTTGTAGTCCATCCCACCGCTTCTCCATCCAGATACCACACATCTCTGAGAAACGGCTCAAGTCCCATCATTGCCAAGATGTCTTCCATGGCTACCCAAGTCCACGGGTCCTTCTCTCCTTCTCCCACCCAGTTTATACATTGACATCTATTTTCAGTTGAATTATTTCTCTCAAAAAGATAATGCTGGAGTCCTAAACTCCGGTACCTGTGAATGTGAACTTAATTGGAAATAGAGCCTCTGTAGATACAACTAGGTTAAGATGAAGTCACAGTGGATCAGGGTGGGCCCTAAATCCAGTCACTGGTGTCCTTATATGGAAAGAGATTTTAAGACACAGAGGAAATTGGAGTCTTTCGGGCAGAAGCCCAGGAACACCAAGGATCACTGAAAACTGCCAGAAGCTAGAAAATGCAGGGAAGGACTGTCCCTCGAGCCTTTAGAGAGAGAATGGCCCTGCTGACATCTTGATTTTGGACCTCTAACATCCAAACCTATGAGAGAACAAATTTTTGTTGTTTTAAGCCACCAAGTTTGTGGTACTTTGTTCCATCAATCCTAGGAAACTAACACAACATCTCAGGCCATCCATTGGCTTATAGATACCTGATACCATCTGCTACTGGTCACCTTCTCACGAGCATATCATAGGCCTGTGATCTGCCTGAGGATAGGAGCCCGCTCACACATGTCCCTGTAGCCTCCCTAGTGCCTGGTTCCAAGTGGCTTGATTGATTTTACCTCAACCACGGAGACTGTCAACAGTCCGTCAGGAATGGGGGCTGCATTAGAAAAGTCACTTGCTTTCTACTCAGATTCAACAAGTTCTGGAAACATGATAAAGTAGAATGTGGGTGATTATTTCTCAGAGAATATTACCTGCTTTTTAGCTGCAGTTCAAGCGCCAACTTACCGAAACAAGCTTACCTGAATCTTTTCTTTATACTCTACTGCCACCGAGCCCTACACCAAGTACAGTCCAAGCAGCTATCCTTAGCTCTCTGTCCTGCCAGACTGGCCGACCCACCACCCTTCCCTTCCAACATCACTGCCACCCACACACACATACATTCCCCTACAATGTAATTAAATTGGACTTGACTCTGTTGTGGTCCCAATCTCAGTCTTCAGAGTCAAATCCCATGTGAAGTTAACCTTCAGTACACAGTAACTGGTGCTGGCGCGTGGCCAGCCACCCCACTCCGTGCATCCCGCTCCACCCCAGAATGGGCATGAGATTGGAAAGCAACTCAGTAGATTTTAACCTGAACAGGCCTCTGATGGTTTCAGCATCTCACCGCACTGAATGTGCATCTAGTGTTTAAAGACAGACATCTTTTCATACTCTGTGGCCCTCAAGTCAAGCTACCTGTCTCACTTGGTGCTGGGCCCAAGAAGCAATAATAAGAGAAAATTTGATTCTTAGTGATTTTCACTTTGCCTCTGAGTAGTATGTGACTCACAGAGATCATTTCTCCCATTTGCTTCTCCTGCCCTTATCCTCACCTTCACCTGCATCATCCCTTCTCTGACCTGTGAATTTAAATCCTACCCAACCTCCAAGTCCAATTCAAATGTGGTCTCCTCCAATAAACTCCCTTTCATTCCCAAAATAATTACTCCAGTCTCTTAGCTCCCATTAAAACCTCTCTTTTGGCATATAGTTAGAATTATCTTATTTCATGGGTATTTAAATAATCCTTTGATCTACTGAATCCTAGACTGGAAGATTCTTGAGAGCAAAGATTTTGTCTTCTCTCCCTTTCAAGGTTTTAGGAATTAAATGAGAAAATGTAGTCAAAGAGCTCACATGATGTCCGTCACATAGTATGTACTCAATAAATGTCAATTCCTTTCCCCTTACACATCCTTGTATCCCCAAGAGCACCTTACAAAGTCTCTTGAATCTTGTAGCTGCCTAATAAATGTTGAACACATGAATCAATGCAGGTAAATGGTAATATTTCAACTGCCTTCCTAAGGTCAATGAGTACCAATTCAGACATTTTTACTTTACTCCCTCAAATCCTCAATTTGTGGGCACATAAAGATCATTTCTGTTCCACACCTCTGAAGCAGAATGTGGTGATGCTAGAGGTGCATGGTGGAAGGCTGACAATGTCCCCCAGGAGTCAGTACAGAAGGCATCATCAAAGGCTGGACAAAATCAGGCAGCAACCCAACTGACCTTTAAGCTATTTAGCCAATTTAGTATTTATAAAGAAATAGTGTGCAATTAATCCTTATTTTTTCACTCGTCTCACATTTTTTCACTAATTTCTTATATATCCATGTTCATATAACAGGTAGGTACTACGTCATATATATCACCACTTCTCTTAGCAAATTTAAGTCCTTAGAAGTTAAACCCAACCAGCATACCAGTAGGATTGCAGAGAGCTGGCACCTCTTGATGCTAAGTTAATAGGAGCTGAAGGAATGCTAGATGTCTCCGAGAGGAAGTAGCAGAGGACAGGTATAAGAAGACTCCTCCTTCATCCCTACTCCTAACACCATGGGACCCATGCATTTCTCTTGGAAGGGATTATGAAGAGTCCAAAGGCTTCACAGGCAGGCTAGTCACTCCAGTCTTTGGGCTAAACCTTTGGATGAAGCAGGCCTTGCCCTAAGCATTGGGTTACCCTTGTTTATGTTAACAGAAAGAAAAGCCAGCCCAGAGCCCGGGACCCCCCTGGCAGGGGCCTGATTTCACACACATTTTCCCCAGATTCCTATTGGCTTGGCTGGAAACCACATATTAAAACCCACCAATCTTTCCACTTGAGCCTGATGAAAGCTTCACCAGAAACAGCTGCACTTCACATGTGGTTTAAGTTAATATCTTATCCCGACGGTTTAACTCTAGCTGGCTGGGCTGCTTTTTTAATATTCACAAGCCCCTTTTGTTTCATATTAAGAATATGTCTTTCATTACTCGCCAGAGCTGAGCAACACAATGAAGCTAGTAGCACTTCATTTTTGAAATGTCTGAAATAATTGTTTGTATTGTGTGTTACTCAAGGAACACTCTAGGTTGCTTATCTCAGAAGCATATGAAAGTGTTAAACAACCCTAACAAGAACATTGCTAGACCTGTGTGGAACGTTTTCCTATTAAAAAAGTAAAGCCACACACTAATGGCTCCAATTTAGTTTCTAAGTCCCAGAGCTCATTGTGTCAAGCAACGTAAGTTCATTGTTTCGTTTCCTCCAATGGCTCTCAAAACCGTCCCATCTCTTTAGCCTGTAGGAAAGTCTAATCAATATGTGGCTAATTTCACACACAGGCACACCACACACCACACACATACGCACACGCTCTCTTCATATCCATACTGGGCATGATTAACTTTTAAGTTCATAGAAATCTTGCAACTCTGGTTTCCCTGGCAAAATGCACATCAGGTTCCAAAAGTTTTGACCTAACAGGTCCTCTTTGCTAATGTGATGTCACCTAGGGGCATCTCCACTGCACGATGTCATTTGTTGTGCAACAGTGAATGTGGGGTGCTAGGAGTATTCTGCGGGTTTGTTTGTCCTAGCACCTGTCTAAAAGGAGTCAAGATTCGAAAGACTTCAACAAGCCCCTTTTGTACTCATTAATCATTAAATATATGGCTACATTTTTATGGCTCTTGAATTTTTCCCATGTTTTATTTCTGTGTTTCATCCCTGATTTGGGAGGAGGAAGTAAAAGAAGAGGAGGAGGAGAGGAATTATTGCTAACCATTATGAGTGTTTCAACATGTTCAGGGCACTGTTCTGCATGCAAGAAGCCTTACAACAAACCTATCAGTGAGGTATTATAATATTATCATCCCTGTATTATAGAAGCTAAAGCACAGAGAAATTAAGTAACTTGACAAGATGGCATGGTTAATAAGTCATTGTGGCAGAGAACACTGGTTAACCCCAATATCATTTTTCCCATTCTTCTCTAGTCATAGAACTATAGAAATCAGAACTGTATTGATTACTATTGGCTGGGTATATGGCCACCCAAATAAAGAGTATGTGGTAGGCAGAATTCTAAATGATCCCCAAGATTCCTACCCCGTGGCGTACATGCCCTGTAAACTGCCTTCTCTTGAGTATAGGTGGGACCTATAATATAATGAAATGGTTGCTCCCTTAGATTAGACTACATTATATGACAATGTAAAGGGATTTTACAGATGTAGTTAAGGTCCCGGATCAGTTGACTTTGAGTCAATTAAAGGAAAATAACCCTGGATGGGCCAGGCCTAATCAGGTAAGCCCTTAAGAGAGACAGGGCCTTTACTGAAGAGGAAGCATCAAAGTCAGAGACATGCCCCTGCTGGCCCTAAAGAAGTAATGCCACATTGTGGACAGGGCCACATGGCAGGGAGCAGCAGGCAACCTCTAGGAGCAAGGAATGGACCCTACTGACAACAAGCAAGAAAATGGGACTTCAGTCCTGCAATCACAAGGAACCAGTGAGCTTGGAAAAGCATCCTGAGCCTCAGATGAAATCGCAGTCCTGGATGACACTTTGATTTCAGCCTGAAGAGACCCTGCACAAAGGATTAGCTAACCCACACCAGCACTCCTGATCCCTGGAAACTGTGAGATAATAAATCTGTGTTGTTTCAGCCACTAAGTCTGTGATCATTTGTTACACAGCAGTAGAAAACCAATGCAGATTACAGTTCCCCGACTCTTGTGCAGCTGGGTGTCACCATGTGGCTAAATTCCAGCCAATAGGATTTAGCTGAAGTGATGTGATCAACTCCCCTTCCGTGCCCTCCCTTCTCCCCTTCTCTCTTCCTTCTGGCTGAGTATGGTTGTCCTGGTGAGACGTCTTAAAGCACAGGGATGAGAGCAACACACTGAAGATGGTGGAACAACAAGATAAGAAGAGCCTGGATCCCTCAAATTACAGTCATGACCTGCTTACACCCACACTGTTATGTGAAAGTGAAATAAACATCCATCTTGCTTGCTGAAGGCACTATTATTCGGTGTCTGCATTACCAGAGCTGAATCTATACCTAACTAGCAGAGCTCAAAATGAACCCCGGCAATGTGACCGCAGAGCCCATTCACTTAGCCCCTTCACCAACCTGCCCCCCAGCACCATATTGCATCATAATAGAATTGGAATCACACTGGGTTAGAGTTAGGTGACATTATACTAGTTAAGTCTGTCAAACTAGTCAAGCAGACAAAAAAGAAGGAACTAGATCACCTTGAATGATGGCCATTTATTAGAAGGATACATGGGAAAGTGAGGTGTCGCAGGAAGTTGAGCTTTGCATCCCAGTTCTGAAACATACAGCAACCTCCTGGAGACACAGATTCATCACTCAGCACCTTTGGGTAGGACCAAGTTCAAGTGACTTGCCAGGTTTCTTAGCATTAACTTGGAAGAGAAGACAGTATGATTTGATTTGATTTCTACCAGTCAAATTGGCACCTTAATTAAGTAAACTCCACAAGGCATCTCTTATACCTCCAACATCCCTTGTGTCTAGCTTGGACATGGCTTTAGCACATCTGCCTGGTCCAATCAGCTGTAGCCAGAATAAAAGTTTAGTTTCCCTCAACCCATGACCTGAGCCATGCATGAGATGCACTTAAGAAGTGATTTGCACTCTGTTATCTGACAGAGGCAAAGCTCATGGCTGCGGCTCTAGTGCTGGTACAAAACTGGTCTCTCCCTTTAGGGAAGAAGACCCAAGAAAGGCAAAAATACTTGCCCAAGGAGTGGCAGCCAGTTACTTTCCTGCTCACCAGGAATGAGGCTGGTGTGCATCCCCCTCCCAAGGCAGCCCCTGCAGTCATGGCTTTTTTGCTTCTAGAAGCCGTCCCTTAGGGTCACCTGAATATAGACCCATGGTTTCTCCAATATATCACTTTGTCTTCCGTTTATGATAATAGTTTTCAAATTCTTGTCACTTTCTGCAGAATACCATCTCAGAACTCAAAACTCATTGCATCATACAAAATAAAGAATTGAGGCAATTATCAAATTTATTAAACCATTTCTTATTTGGATGTCTAAATAACTTTTCGAGTCTCCATTTTACATGTATCATTTAATATAAATTCGACTCTGGTATATTTGCTTTTCAATAAAGTCCAAAATCCAAAATAGCACAACAGAGAAACCCCCTCCCAGTATTTCACAACCTCAGTAATACAGTTCCTTAGTGGATCTAACTTAAATCTCTCTTGAAACAATTGGAGTCCTTCTGCTGTATCCTCTGAAAATGCAGAACAGCCAATGTGCAGGAGGGAAAGTATTACAGTGAAATAGGTACACAGGTCTTGATATTAAAGTTTTCTGTTTCTCCAGACCATCCAGGTGATTGCCTTTTGAAATCACACATGGCCTATCCTGCCATTCATGTAATTTAAGAAAAAAATTAAATAAAAGTATAAAGGAAAACCAGCAGTGTTTTAAGAGATTTCATTTCTACTTGATGCTTGTATTCATTTGCTGGGAGGCGGGAACAGGTATTATATTATACAGGGTCTCTGGAAACATTTAAAGTTCAGAAAGAGCCATGATCTCAATCCAAGCTTCTAGACAGAATAGTGAGGAAGTAAAAGCAAAATACTGACCTTATGTTCTTCCGTATCACGTTGGGGTAAGTGGCTTGCCCCTTGAGGTCCAGCCTTTACCAGACTCTGCCTGGAAGGCTGACCCAGCCACACAGCATCCAGGGTCCCCTGCCCTCTGGCTTCTGGTTGAGACCCACCAGCAGGCAGTGTGATTGTTAATCTTATGTGTCAACATGGCTGGCCTCAGTACCTAGATACTTGGTCTAACATTACTCTAGATGTTTCTATAAAGGTGTCTTATGGATGAGAATAACATTTAAATCAGTGGACTCTGAGCAAAGCAAAACACCCCGCATAATGTGGGTGGGCCTCATACAACTGGTTGAAGGCCTCAGGAGAACAAAGACTAACCTCCCCCTGAGCAACAAGGAATTCTGCCAGCAGATAGCCTTGAACTTGAACTGCAAGTCTTCCCTGAGTCTCCAGCCTGACAGCCCCCATCGGATTTTGGACTCACCACATCTCTACAATCATGTGAGCCAATTCCTTAAAATAAATAAATGAATAAAAATCTATCTCTCTCTCCCCATCTGTCTCTATGTCTGTCTCTACACTAGAACATCCTTCCCTGCTTTGGTGCTGCTTCTCTGGAGAACCCTAACAACAGAAGGAAATCAGAGAGAGGAAGGGGAACAAGCATTTACTCCCCAGCTCCTCCCCTGTGGGGTTACCACACAGGCCTGGCCACCTCTGGGTGGGAAGCCATGCCCTCCCCTCCATCTTCAGGCCCACAGGTGGTAGGCGAAGGCTGCTCTTACTAACCCTGGGGGGTTGCACTAACCCTGAGTGGTTTCTCCACACACTGCTCACCCCTTTGTAAATAATCCTATTATTAACTGCTCCTCAATTTATCCTATTATGAGCATGCTGGGACCCTGACAAATGCAAATGTAACCAGAATGTGGGAACCATGGCAAAGTTGCTGTGGCATTCAGGAGTTTCCCTTGTCCCAACCCAAACTCTCTTCCCAGAGTCATTTTCCACTGTGTTCATTTGCTCCAAAGACACAAGAAACCAGAGGACAGGGGCAAGATAACCAACTAGAGACATCACTTGTCAGACTGGCCCAGCTAGAAGGTAGAATATTGGACTTAGCAGAGTGAAGAAGAGTCGTAGCTCTGGCACAGACCACAGAGAGAAACAACAGAGATGTCTGGGGAGGAAAACTGTGAAGCAGAGAAAGAAGATAGAAAGGAGAAGATAGCAGCATGGATCAAATCCAGAGAGGCTCGGATCCCAGCAAAAGGGTAAGGAGGTTTTCCCCTCCCCAACCTAGATGCCCTTGGTGAACTGTAGGACACAAAGTATATTGAAGGTGCTTTCAGCCTCCATGAGCCCTGGCATGGCTGCTAATTAGGAATAGTGGGGTGAACCAGTGAACCCCAGGTGTTTGAGTGTCCGTAAGGGATACCCCATGGGAGAGTACCATTAGAGACCAAAGTGCCGGCTTCCTTACACCTAAACACTTCCTCCTCTGCACTCCCTCTACTCATAGCATCAGAGAAAGTAATTTGAGCTCAGGCAGACTGGTAGTTGTGGCCTCTCCCGCTCCCACTGGAACTGCAAGAGTACTCTGAATTGAGAAGCTCACGAACAGCTGCTTCTCTATGATGGATGTGTACTCTGGGCTGAACTCACCATGGCAATCTGGGAGCTTCCTACCCATCAACATTTTGTGGAATTGCCCACTGGCAGCTTAGACAGGCAGGCTGGTCCCAGTGCTCCCTGGACACAAGAACAGTTCAGGGACATGCAGGGGAGAGGTCACGGTCCTGTACTCGGGTGGCAAGGAAGCTCTCATGGATATTTTCAATAGGAGAATGCAGAGGGGTGTTGAGGAACAGGGATCTGTGAACACAGTCATCCCCTACCCCACTGGAGAACTACCGTATTGGATAGAGGTATGGCACATGGAGAAATGCCTTGGGCACGCAGGCTGAACATGAGCAGTGGACCTTCCATCACTCATTACAATAGGGAATGCAGCCCAAGCCAAGAAATTCATGAGCAGCTGTTTCTCTCTGGCAGGAGTGTGCCTCTGGCTGAGGCTCCTGTGGATAGAGAAGCATACTACTCTCCCCTTGCAGTCTTGTGGTAAAACAGGGGTGCACAATTGGGGAACCTCCTATCTGCCAGCATTTTGTGTAGACACATACTAATGGGTCAGACACACAGACTTGGGAGAAGTTTGAGAGACGGTCTTGGGCAGTGAGGGAACTCACATGGACTGATCTGATGGGAATGTGTTGTGGGATTCCAGGGAGCAGGAATTAGAGAAGCTGTTCATGCCACCCCACAGAGAAACTGTGCTAGTGGACAAGGGTAGAGAAAGCCTGGCCCAGGCCCTTAGCACTCAAGTGATTAGACCCCTCCCCTCAGGAATAGCCTTCCCAGTTTGGAGAGCTTAACCTGAACCTCATACCAGTGGCTCTCCTAGTGGCCAGAAAAGCAACCTCTGAGCCCTGCCAAGGTTTTGCAAAACCTTTCAGGCTCTCACAATCCAGCCACAATCTGTCTTGCTACTCTCCCCACCTCAGTGGGAGGAGAGAGCAAGAAACCCCCTGGAAGGTATAGGGTCCCTCCTAAAGCTTGGGGCATTCATGTACCTGACCTGGGAGACCAGAGCTTACCACAGGCACAGAAAAACATCTCAACAGCTGGCTCTTCCACACAAACATCAATCAGTGATGGAGGGGAAACCCCATAGCTAAGCATAGCACCTTATGACTCAAGCAAATAGAGAGTAGCTGATTTGTGCTCACAAGTACCACTCACCATCTCAGAGATTAAGCCGGGGAACTAACTTATTTCACACTGTTGGGAAGAAGTGACGACAGCAGGTCAAAGGCAACCTGAAAAGTACACCAAACCTGCTAGAACACCCCATAGGCAACTGAAGACCAGCACTCCTCTCCCTGGCATGGGCAGGGATTGATCTTCAGGAACCCAGAGACAAACTAACAAGCCAGGCCTAGCATCTCCAAGTCTCTATTAAGAGGCCAGATGAGAAGGAATCAGCAAGAGAACTTCAGAAATATGAAATTTCAGAGTGAAAGGACACCCCCAAAAGAAAACACTAACTCCTTACCAATGGATACCAACCAAAACAAAAATATTGAAATGCCTGATAAAGAATTTTGAATATGGATCATAAGTAAGCTCAATGAAATACAAGAGAAAGTGAAAACCTGACACAAAGAAACCACAAAAACCATATAGGAAATGAATGAAAAATTCACTAAAGAAACTGAATGATTAAAAAAATCAAACAGAACTTCTAGAAATGAAAAATACATTCAAGGAAATACAAAACAGAGTGAAAAGCCTTAAGAATAGGCTAAATCAGGCAGAAGAAAGAATCTCAGAGCTTGAAAACAACACCTTTCAATTAAACAAGTCAATCAAAGACAAAGAACAGAGAATAAGGAGGAATGAACAAAGCCTACAAGAAACATGAGATTACGTAAAGAGGACCAACATAATCATAGGCATCCCTGAGAGCAAAGAAGAAAATACACAAGAGTCAGAAAAGCTTTTGTGGGAATAATTGAGGAAAACTTCCCTGTTCTTGCTACAAATTTAGATATCCAGGTACAAGAAGCTCAATGGACTCCTGGGAGATTCATCCCAAAGAGGCAGTCACTACAACACATAGTCATCAGACTGGCCAAAGTTAACATGAAGGGGGAACTCCTACAAGCCATAGGTAAAACATCAGGTAACTTACAAAGGAAAACCCATCAGACTAACAGCAGACTTCACAACTGAGACCTTATAAGCCAGAAATGATTGGGCCCCCATTCTCAGTCTTCTCAAATAGAATAATTCCCAACCTAGAATTCTGTACCCTGCAAAACTAAGTTTCCTATATGAGGGAGAAATAAAGACTTTTGCAGATAAGCAAACACTAAGGGAATTTGTCAAAACCAGACTTGGCCTGCAGGAAGTACTCAGATCTGCATTATACATCAATCGGAACAATAGGCACCCACCAGTGTATCACCCAAAAGCTAAAGCTCAGAGCCCATATACCAAAATGGGTCAAGAGATTAAAAAAAAAAAAGCAACAAAGTTCTACTCAACACAATGAACAGAAATCCACCCCACTTATCAATTCCTTCAATAAATGTGAACAGCTTGAATTCCCCACTCAGGAGACATATGCTGGCTGAATGGATTTTAAAAAATGAAAGCCACGTATCTGCTGTCTCCAGCAAATACATCTAACCCACAAGAACTCATTCAGACTCAAGGTGAAGAAATTGAAAACAATATTCCATGCAAATGGAAATCAAAAGAAAGCTGGTGTAGTCATTCAATGTATCAGATAACATAGACTTCAAATCAACAGTAGTAAAGAAAGACAAAGATGGTCATTATATAATGGTAAAGGGAGAAATTCAACAAGAAGACATAGCAGTCCTAAATATTTGTGCACCTAACACAGGTGCACCCAGCTTCATAAAGCAAACCCTACTGGATCTAAACAAAGTGAAAAACAGCAGCATCATAATAGCTGGGGACTTCAACACCCCCTGACACAAATGAACAGAGCCTCCAAGCAGAAAATAAACAAAGAAACACTGAACTTAAATTGAACTCTAGAACAAATGGACCTAACAGACATTTACAGAACCTTCTAACCAAAAACTACTGAATATATGTTCTTCTTATCAGTACATGGAACAATCGCTAAGATTGTCCACATCTTAGGCCACAAAGTCATGGAAATTAAACAATTTACTGCTGAATGATTATTGGATCAAGGAGGAAATTAAGATGGAAATCAAAAGATTCCTCAGACTAAATGACAAAAGGGACACAAGCTATCAAAATCTGTGGGATTTGGCAAAAGCAGTCCTAAGAAGAAAATTCATGGCTTTAAATGCCTACATCAAAAAGAGAAAGATCACAAATCAACAACTCAATGAATCATCTCAAGGAATTGGAAAAGGAAGAGTAAACCAATCCCACCCAGCAGAAGAAAAGAAATAACTAAGGTCAGAGCAGAACTAAATGAAATTGATAACAAAAGAATTATACAGAAGAAGGAAATACAAAACAGAGTGCTTTGTAAAGATAAACAAAATCAACAGACCTTTCGCTAGATTAACCAGAAACAGAAAAGAAAGGACACTAATAAGCTCACTCAGAAATGAAAAAGGAGATATTACAACTGCTACCACAGAAAGACAAAATATCATCTCTGAATACCATAAAAATCTCTATGCACACAAACTTGAAAACACTGAGGAAATGAACAAACTCTTGGAATCCTACAACTTCCCTAGGCTCAATCAGGAAGAAAGAGAATTCCTGAACAGACCAATATCAATTAATGAAATTGAAGTGACAATAGAAATCTTCTAACAGAAAAAAGTCCTGGACCAGATGGTTTCACAGACAAATTTTACCAGACCTATAAAGAATAATTGGTACCCAGAATGTAGAAATTATTTTATAACATCAAGAAGGAAGGAATCCTTCCCAAATGAAGCCAGTATCACCTTGATACCAAAGCCAGGAAAGAACACAACCAAAAAAGAAAACTACAGAAGAATATCCATTATGAATATAGATGTAAAAATTCTTAATAAAATTCTAGCAAACCAAATTCAACTGCACATCAAAAAAATAATCCACCAGGCCCAAGTAGGCTTCATCCCTGGGATGCAAGGATGGTTCAACATATGTAAATTCATAAATGTGATTCACCACATAAACAGAAGCAAAAACTATGATCATCTCACTATATGCAGAAAAAGCATTGGACAAAATTCAGCACCGTTTTCTGATAATAACTATTAAGAAAATAGGCATAGGGAGAACATTCCTCAAAATTATAAAAGCTATAGACACCAAACCAACAGCCATCATCATACTGAACAGGAAAAAATTGAAAGCATTCCCACTTAGAACTGGAACTAGACAATGTTGCCCATGTCTCCACTTCTATTCAGTACAGTGCTGGAAGTCATTGCCAGAGCAATCAGGCAAGAGAAGGAAATCAAGAATATCCAAATGAGGAAAGAAAAGGTCAAGCTATTGCTCTTTGCTGATGATATATATGATCTTATATCTAGAAAACCCCAAGAGACTCCTGGAATTGATAAATAAATTCAGCAAAATCTCAGGTTACAAAATCAATGTACACAAATCAGTATTTCTATACACCAACTATCATCAAGCTGAGAATCAAATCAAAGACTCAATACTTTTCAGGATAGCAACAAAGAAAATAAAATACCTAGGAATATATTTAACAAAGGAGATGAAAGACCTCTACAACGGGAACTATGCATCTCTGAGGAACAAATGAAAAAACATATCATGTTCATGGATTGGCAGAATCAACATTGTTAAAATGTCTATACTACCCAAAGTGATTTAC
>CAUYSK010045533.1:0-37577 GCA_963575035.1 Avahi laniger | reverse complement strand
GGAGTACTATTCAGCTTTAAGAAACAATGGTGATGTAGCACCTCTTGTATACTCCTGGATAGAGCTGGAACACATTCTACTAAGTGAGGTATCCCAAGAATGGAAAGACAAGCACCACATGTACTCACCATCAAATTGGTATTAACTGATGAAGACAAGCATTTTGAGCAGAAACACTTGGTGCCATCTGTTCAGCTGTGGAAACATTTCCCACGGAGAGGGTCAAGTTGATTCTGATGGTGATATTTTATCAATACTATTAATTCAGAGGACATATTTAGAATACTTATAAGGAATTTGGCGTGCAACTGATGTTTTGAAGTATCTTGTTGGGGTTCAATTTTAAGACTGTTCTATGAGCCGGTGGATTTTACTTCTTGTTATTCTTATTTGCTTCTTGTTATTATGGTTGTTGCCATTACTTTGATCAAAGCATGAGCCATAGCCTCGTAGGACACAGGTCTGCTCTAAGGGGCTTTAGAGTTCTACATGGGAGCAGGTTTAATATTACAGAAGGTAGACTGATCGAATATCCATACGCTGAATGCTGCTCGCACCCCAGGGATGTGCTCTCACCTGTCTAGCCGTAAAAATCTGCTCATGGTAGAATTCAGGTTAGGGAGAAGAGTGAAGCTTTGTTCTCTTCTATTATTTTTTTTTGAAATCAAGGCTAAGTCAGCAATCTGAGGTTTTCAGTTCCATGAGTTTTGAAAATTAGATAGCCCTGTGAAAGCACAACCCAAATCCAGATAAGGGATAATTCTATTTATTACCCCAGCGAGGTCTCTCCCTGCTGTTCTCATCCTCATGCTCTGAGAGCAGTCACAGTTCCAACAGGTACCACCATGGATTAATTTCACCCGTTCTTGAGATGTGTTTGTAAGGAAACCTGGAGTGTGCTTATTTGTGGCTCTACTATTTGTTTAATGGAATGGTGTTGTGATTCACACATGCTGTTTAATGTATCAGCAGTTGGATTAGTGAGCTGGGGCAGCCGTAACAAAGGACCACAAACCGGCTGGCTTAACACATTAACTGCCATGTGAGTTGTATCTAGCTAATGCTAGTTTTGAGCCAGGGGCCTCATGAAGCATATGTAACTCACATGTCTCTTCACCTTGGCAGCCACAAAAACTATTTTTCAAGTTCCGTGTAACTCACAGACAGAAAACAATAAAAAATATCAAACTTTTCATTAAATTAGAAAGGGTCATTTTGTTTTCAAAGTTTTTATTCTATTTTTGTAATAAAACACCATGGCCTCAAGGAAAAAAAAATTTTTTTCCAGCATGGCAGTCAATGTGTTAAACCACACACATCTATTCTCTCACGTCCTGGAGGCTGGAAGTCCCAGATCAAGGGGTCTCAGGGGTGGTTCCTCCTGAGGCCTCTCTCCTGGGCGTGTAGACGCCGTCTCCTCCCTGTGTCCTCACGGGGTCGTCCATCTGTGTGTGTCTGTGTCCTCATCTCCTCTGCTTATAAGGACACCAGTCCTGTTGGATCAGGGCCCACCCTAGTGACCTCGTTGTAGTTTAATCACCTCTTTAAAGACCCATCTGCAAACACGGTCACATTCTAAGATCCTGGAGGTTAGAACCTCAACATATGAATTTTGGGAGAGACACAACTAAGCCCATAACAGTAGTCCATGATTTTTTGTTGCTAAATAGCATTCTGTGTTGCGACTATACCAGACTTTACGCATTTTCCTGTGGAAGGACACTTGTGCTGTTTCCAGTTTGTGATTATTATGAGTAAAAACTGCTATGAACTTCTTTTACACATCTTTCAGTGAGCATGTTTTCATTTTTCTTGAATAAATATCTATGAGGTGAACCGCTGGATCACAAAGTAGATGTATGTAGAACTTTATAAGAAATTGCTAAATAGTATTCCAAAGTGGTTGTATCATTTAACATTTAGATTAGGAAGACATAAGAACATATTTTTATAAAAGCTGCTTCGAAGTCCTTGTCTGATCATTTAACTCAATGTCTTTTTTTATTAACTGCTTTTATTTGTGATTATGAAACACATTTTCCTGTTTCCTTGAAGATCAAGTCTTTTTTAAAAATTTTCTACTGAACATTACAGAAGATACATGGTGTAGAGTCCAGATCCTATAATTTTCCTTACAAGCATGTTCATTTATATTAATAATAAATGAATCATAATATATAAATATAGATTGCATGATATAGGTAATAAATTTTTAAATTTCTTAGGTTCAGGTAGAGATCTAATTTTATTTTTTTCAGACTAGTTAACCAGTACTCAAGCACACTTTACCAAAGAATCTATTCTTCTCCTGTAAACTTAAGTTGTCAACATAGTGTAAAAGAAAAGTTATGTATTAAACAACACAGTCTGTTTCTGTGGCCTCAGTTCTCCTTCGTTGGTGGTATATCTATTCCTGAGCCAGCAACATTTTGTCTTAATTGCTGCAGCTTCATAATGAATTTCAAATTCTGCTGTGATGATTTCTCCTAAATTATTCATCTTTTAAAGAAGAAAATTTGCTTCACATTGTTCTTCCGTACAAATGTGAAATGATTTTGTCAAATTTCTATAAAGTGCAAATTTTGATTGGAACTGAATTAAATTAACAAATTTAAGAGATACATGATATATTTGCCATTTGTTTTCTTTTCTTCTTTTATGTTAAGATTTTATAATTTTGTGTTTTCTTACATGTAATTATAGTGTGCTGAGATTATTTTCAAATATTTTCTGGGTTTTTGGCATGAATCAAATATTATTTTCATCATATTTTAAAAGTAGTTGTAGGAAAACTTCTTTAAAATAGTTTTCTTCCATTTCTTATTTCATTGAACTCTTTTCTATTGCTATTTTTTTTATCTTGGGTTTTTTAAGTGGATAATCATATTTATACATAACATCAATTACCTCATATCTGTAATAATGTGTATTACCTTTTTTTGTTTCATTATTTTACAGTAAAATATCCAAAATGATGTCAAATAATAACGATGATAATGAATATGTTGTCTCGTTCTTGACTTTTTAGCCCTTTAATTACCTAAGAGATTCTGAAATGAAATATAATTAGATCTTGTTCTTTATTCATAAAATATATTGCAAATAATCTGAATGAAGTAATTAGCTTTCATGCATTTGAAAAATTCATTTATTTTATACAACTGGCCTTCTATATGTTTTCCTCACATTTTACATATTTTTAGTGTCTAGATATATTTAAATTTATGAGCCGTGAAATGCATACATTTTAAGCATACAATGTGATGAGTTTTGATAAATATATACACTCATATAGCCAACATCCTAATTAAAATGTAGAACGTTTTCATGGCTGTAAGCAAATTCCCTTATTATTACGTCTAGTCACTTCCCACCATCCATTACGGGAGCCAGTTTTCTGGTTTCACTCACCACAGATCAGTTTTTCTCTTCCTCTCTGGAAGTTCATGTACATCCACCAGTACAGTATCTAACCTTCCACATTGCTGCATATGGAAGTGATTTGCCCTTTTTCAATGCCGAGTAATATTCCATTCTGTGAACACGCTATCAATTCTCTGCTGGTAGGCAATTGGATTATTTATAGTTGTCAGTGAATACAAAGAAAGTTTTTATGAATGTTCTTGCCCAAGTCTTTTTGTGGACACAAGCAACATCATTTCTCTTGGGTAAACACACTAAGCATAGAAGTTCAGATTATAGGGTCAGTATGTTTGATGTTAAAAGAAACTGCCAGTTTCCAATAGCAATATAGGACAGTGCCAATACATGTGACTATCATTCTTTTAAATTTCAGTTCTGACAGTTGGTGGGAAGTGTTATCTGTTTGTGGTTTTGATTTGCATATCCTGGTTGAGTAGCTTTTCATGTATTTATTGGCCATTTCTGTATTTTCTTTACTGAGGTGTCTAAGACTTTTGCTCATTTTTTGGTGAATCCTTTTTATTATTGATTTTTTAGTTGCTTATATATTCTAGACACAAGTCATTTACCATAGGTACGTATTGCAAATATTTTCCTCTCAGTCTTTGCCTTACTTTTACGGTTTATTAACAGTATTCTTTGATGAGTAAAAGATTTACCTTTGACCACATCCAGTATGTCTTATTTTATGTTTAATTCTGTGTCCTTTCTAAGAAATATCTGCTTTGGGATAGCAATTTTACTGTCTGACTTCATAGAGTTTAGACTGAACAATTTATAATTAAGGGTTCAAGAATGATACTATATTCTAGGTAAGAAAATTATAGATTAAGAAGGCTTGCCCATTATAAAAACATATGGAAAAAAACAATATAGCATTAAAACACATCAGGTAAAAATAACAGGAAAAATTTGTATCTAAGGAATTTTGGTTGGAAATTGAAAAGATCAAAATGTCAAAAAATAGTAAAAAAAGAAATAGACATTACATTTTGAACAATCCAATTAATAAGGATGTGTCATGAGATGTATACTGAATTTTTCACCAAAAAAGAATCTTTTTTTTTTTAAGGTATAGGATATATTTACAGGATACATTAAGCATGTTCTAGGTTATAAAGGAAGTGTCAAAATTTTCTAAAGAATCAGTATTGTACAACCTATGTTCTCTCATCTTAATGAAAGAAAATGAAAAGCTAAGACAACATAATAAGTTTAAATGTAATAAATTCAGCCAGGCAACTGGCTTTGTTCTTGCCATCTCAGGGTCAAGTAACCAAGGTGATGATTTCCATGCCAAACTGAGCACTTGGGTTGGTTTCATAGATTAATAATACTTACCCAAACAGGCAACAGCGGTGTAGCATGAAGTGAGTTCACAGAACACTACAGGGTAGATCTGCCAGGGAGACAGATTCAGGGAAAACTTCAGAGCATGTTTAAAGGAACGAAAGAAAAAAATAATGTACCATTTTTACTGAAAGCCCGTTTGGGCTTACAATGCAGCAAAATGTCTAGCTTATTTTTACCAGGGTTTTGATTAAATGACAGTTGTTTTCAGTATTTATATATGTGTTTAAAGCAAAAGTTTTAAATTTCCTTTTCAAAAGACAGTGCTTTTGTCCTCTAAAAACACAGCATTATTATTACTTAGACATTGTGAACTTGATTAAGTGTATTTTTTTCTACTTCAGCCTATTTGAATTTCAAACATCTTTGTTTTCCTCACTTCTGAACCATTGTTCTATTAATACTTTACCTACCAAGAATCCATTTGCAATAATTTACTGCTGCACCTAAGTATGTCTACTGCTCTGAAAGCTAAAGAGAGAATTTGTGCTTTCCGTATAGACAGACAAAAATTGCTCCGAAGATTCGAAAAAAGAGAAATCACATTTAAATCAGGGGAGGAGCGTGGACCATGTTCTTTATTTACCAGCAGAGAAAAAACAATAATTTCCATTCTCAGTTTTCCTCTAGCCTTCCCCTTAATTTTAAATGTTAAGGCTGTCATTCACATTTATCTCTTTTTGCATCTCCCCAAAGCAGTTTTCTGTTCTTGTATACACAGAGGTGACAGGCCAGAGTGTAGTTAACAATGCCAGGATTCCTGGAAAAAATCCCTAGCGCTTTTGATCTTCAACTCAGAGAAGAGACTGAGCTCCAACAATTGGTCAACGTCTGCCTGAGAGGAGCAAAAACTACTAAAAGGAAAAGAAAAGTTTTGTACACATTAAAATGGCCTTATTAAATATACGTACAAATTACACTGGAAAACATATTACATTTGGCTTCAACGCTTCAATTTTCTTCCAGATAATGATCTTAGCTGTAAAGTTTTCAGATTTTCTATAAAGGATTTTCTCTTTTTGTTTCTAATCAAAATGACAGTTGTTTACGGTTAAAAAGCTTTTCTGCGGGTTTCACCGTTGCACATGACAGCAACATAAATGCTAGTTATGCCTCATGTGTGCGGCCGCATGTTCATTTACTAAGCATTGATGGAGCACAGCACCTGGTGAGTTCCTGGAGCTGTGATCAACACTGAGGGTACGACAGGAAGCACTGCGTTGCCCTGATCCCCGTGTGACTCACAGTCTTGTGGGAAAACAGCTCTAGGGATTCCAGAAAAATAGTGCGCACATACACTATATTAAAACTATGTGCTATATATCATATAATGTTATAAAAATGCTCTAAAATGTACTCTTTGTAATGTATGTATCAATATACAGTAACCCACCTCATAACAACATTTCAGGCAAGGACAGACTGTATAGATAATTGCGGTCCCATAAGATTCTAAAACTGTGTATTTACTGTATCTTTTCTATGTTTAGATACACAAATACTTACCGCTGTGTTGCAATTGCCTACAGTATTCAGTACAGTAACATGCTGCGCAAGTTTGTAGTCCAGGAGCAATAGGATATACCAGGTAGTCTAGGTATATAGTGGCTGTACCATGTAGGTTTGTACAAATACACTCTAGGATATTTGCACAGCAACGAAATTTCCTAAGGATACATTTGTCAGTACGTATACCCATCCTTAAGCAAGATATGAGTGTATATACATATATACAGTTACTCTCTCTGTATATTTATGTATATGGTGTGTGTATATATACACCATGTATATACAGTTACTATTATATATTAGTGTATATATATTTATATATATTACACAGAGTATTTTTAGATGTACTTTTATAACATTGTATGGATTAAAACTGAAAACAATTGTGATATGTATCATAATAGTTTTATATATTTTATATATGATTATATATCATATATATCAATTTACATATTATATAATTTATATATGAATATATACTTATGAAATATTCACCTAACATGATGCTTGTAATCTATATGTATGTTGCAAAATTTATCACAGAAATTAAAACAACTGTTAATCATGCTGATTTTTCTATAAATATATAGTATTATTTGAACTACCCGATTTTTGCAAGTTCCCTTTTCCCAGTAATGCAGAAGTTAATGAATCTCTGAAATGATTTTCTCATATAACCTTAGAACCTGTCTCCCATGGCAATTCCAAATAGCATAGCCTGTCTTTAACAAAAACAGCAATTTGGATTCTCCTATTCAAGACGTAGCTTGTTCTTTGAAGAACCAAATCAGAGATATTTTAAACAAATATTGCCTGTTGAAGAACACAGAATCAAAACTGATTGGTATGCAATTATATGTTGGAGAATAAATTATATTATGCTAGATTTGCCAAGGAAAGCATTTTTTTGAGAAAAGCTACTGTGGCATTTTTTTTTTTTTTTAGAAAAACGTGAAACTCTAAGTGATACAAAATTTGTAAAATTCAATATTCATTCTTGGTAAACAACCTGTGCTTTATATTTTATTGAAAAACCTGTAAGAAATGGGAGGCAAACTTCACGTTTCAATTTAGCAGTTTGTGTAGGAGATGCTGCCTTTTTTCTGGTCTTAAGAGGCGAGAGGTCTGGTACACAGAGAAGAGGCTGCTTGTCTTTCCTGCATGTTAGCTGTGTAATCTTAGGCAATTGAACCTTGCAATTCTGTTTTTATATCTGGAAAATAAAGGCAGCGATAGGCTGTGGTCTTACTGTGTCCCCCAAAATTCGTGTGTTGAAACTTCATTGGCAACGTGATGGTATTAAGAGGTGGGGTCTCGAGTCATGAAGGGGACGCCCTCACAGATGGGATCAGGTCCTTATGAAATGGTTTGAGGGGGTGGGTTCACTTTCTTCTGTTCTGCTACGTGAGGCCGCAGCTAGAAGGCCATGACCAGCCACCACATGCAGGGGCCTTGATCCTGGGCTTCCCGACCTCCAGAACTGCAGGAAATAAATTTCTGTTCTTTATAAATTACCCTGTCTAAAGCATTTTGTTACAGCAGCAGGAACAGACTAAGCCATGATACCCACATCACTGGTCGATGTAGAAATTGATACAATTATATACAGCTGACCCCTGAACAACTCCAGGGTTAGGAGGTGCTGACTCTCTGTGGTGTTGAAAATCCACACATAACTTTTGGCTCCCCCAAAACTTAACTGCTAATGCCCACTGTTGACCGGAATCCTTACCCATAGAATAAACAGTGGATTAACACATAAATAAACTAGTGTCTAACTATACTTTATGCATTCATGACATACCTTTTTCTTAATTTTTTCGATATTTCTAGGCTGTGCAGTTTACACAGCAAGTTTTTTCAAATTGCCTCAAATCTCCAAAAATCATTCCAATATGTTAATTGAAGAAAGAAATAAGGTAAAAGTGGACCCATGTAGTTCAAACCTGTGTTGTTTGAAGGTCACCTGTATACATATACATGATGGGTCTTTGCCGACATAGTTATGTGCTATTTAATTATAAGTTCTCTGATGTAAGGTAGAGTGTTCTTCCTCTATCAGTGCAGTTTAGGAATTATGAAGGCAAGTGCCCGCAGGGGTGTTTAAATAAATAAACTCTTGTAACTTACTCTTGTAAATGAAAGACAAGAGTGACCCACTAGGTAAAGGCAGCAGCTCCTCTCCTGGAGGCGTCGGATTCCTGAGTATGAGGATTGCCAGGCAGTAACGGAGCTTCTGTACTGCCTGTTCTCTGCATTTTTCAAGAATGGTCAAAAGATTGGTTTTTTTGTTTTGTTTTGTTTTGTTTTAGGTAAAGATTCAAATTTTCAAATGTTGGGAAAAGATTCGATTAACTGAATTAGCAACTCAGCAGGTACGGCCTGGTTTGTGTGGGGTTTTTTTGTTTTTTTTGTTTTTTTTTTTTTGGAGACAGAGTCTCACTGTGTTGCCCCGCCTAGAGTGCCGTGGCGTCCGCCTAGCTCACAGCAACCTCAAACTCCTGGGCTCAAGTGATCCTCCTACCTCAGCCTCCGGAGTAGCTGGGACTACAGGCATGCGCCACCATGCCCGGCTAATTTTTTCTGTATATATATTTTTTAGTTGTCCACATCATTTCTTTCTATTTTTTAGTAGAGACGGGGGTCTCGCTCTTGCTCAGGCTGGTCTCGAACTCCTGAGCTCAAACAATCCGCCCGCCTTGGCCTCCCAGAGAGCTAGGATTACAGGCGTGAGCCACCGCGCCCGGCAGGTGTGTGTGTTTTTACAAGCTTTCTATATGGGTGTCTACAAAGCCAGTGGGCCAAACCTGTTCCACCACTTGCCGTTCATGGCTGTGAACTGAGAATGGTTCTTACACGTTTAAATGGTAGGAGGGGAAAAAAAAAAATCAAAAGATGAATTGGTAGCACATGGGAATTATATGAAATTCAAATTTCATGTGCATAAATAAAAATTTTATCGGGACTTATTCACACTTTGTATTATCTGGGACTGCTTTTGTGCTACAAGAGCAAAATTACGATCACTGTGATAGATACTGTGTGAACTGCAAAATGGAAAATATTTACTACCAGGTCCATTACAGAAAAAGTTTGTGGACCCCTGTTCTAGGTGATTCTGAAGCATATTCAAGTTTGAGCACCGCTGTTTCACACCACGCCTTCTCCCTGGTTAGACAGTGGGATACGGTGCTTGTATCGACAAGGAGAAGGGAAGAAGAACATTGAGTTATTGAGTGAGCTCGCTGAGTGCCTGTTTGTGAATCCATTTGAGGCAGAGGAGTGGAGAAGCGTCTAGCTTCGGGAAAGATAGACTGAGTTCAGCTTCTCCAGTGCCTTCTTGAAAGTTTAGATACATTAATCTTCCATTTGGATTCCTGTTTCCTAAAACACCACTAATCGTACATACTGTGCAGGGGTGTTTTGAAGGTTAAGTGCATAAAACAGATTATATGTACATATAGTCCATAGGAAGTTTCTAGGCATGTAATGGGTGTTTTAGAAACAGAATCATCACTTGAGTTTTAAAAGTTTATTTTCACTGTTAAGAGATTTTCAGAGAGTATAAGATACCAAGAACTGACCTGTTAGAACTATGTCTAGATCTTGGAAAAAAAACCATGTCAGTGTTATGTATCTACAAAAGTATTCGGACATGAAGAGAAATAAAGTATTCCCTTTTCAGCTACCAACATCACTTTTCTGTGTAAAGATCCTGTAACAGGACTCAAGGAGAATTAGGTTTTAGAGACCTGGGTTGTAAGTTACCACGCTACCATTGCCTTGTATCAAACAAGGCCCTTGTTTCAAGTAAGCATTTAATCACTCTTTACTGAATGAAGAAAATGTCTACTTTTAATTGTTGCTTTTGTGTTGTCCGACGCATTTTGTTAGTTGGATCTTCCATCGCCATATTCCATGTCTTCCTTATTTCATCACTAGGAATTATTGCCTCTGCCGTCTCCCAGGACTGCACACGGCCCCACAAAGAGACTAGTTGGTGGGTTGAAGACAAAAATGTCAGGTAGCTTTCACTTATTTAATCTACCCAACTCAGGAAGAGACGTGCTGTTCACCGCCCTTCGCTGACACCCGTAGCTGTGTGGCGGCAGCACAGTTCCTTATTTAATCTCTCATCAGAGCAGAGCAGTCGGTTCTACCGGGGGCCAGGTGTCTTCCCACCCGCAGGTGTGAGTTCCCCCCAGGAACAGGGCTGTGTCTCATTCCTGTTGACCTTTCCCGAGGCTAAATTGTGAAGATTTCTTTTCTTCATGTCAGCCAGTGCCTCCTTTCCTTATTCTTTTCCCAAATACGTTTCTTTCTTTCTCTGTTTATTTCCAATGATACGTCTTAAAACAGCCATTGGGGTAGAGATTCCCTAAAGTATTAATAGAAAGAAATAGAGTGGGAAAACTAGAGTTTCCAGAGAGAGGACTTTGTAAATTAGAGAGATCACTCCAACACCAACTTGAGCAAGCGATAATAGATTCACAATATTTATGGTTTCTCCTTTTGGTGAAATTGGGAAATTCCAGCTGATTTTCTGGAAAATTGCCTGAGTATGCTGGCCCCCTTGGAAACAGTTTCAAACTGGGTGGATGCACAATAAATCCACGTCCTTTGAAACGTAAGTCTGCAAGATTCTTTGAAAGCTGACGTACTGGTAATAAAGGAATTAATCCAGAGTAGGATACTGGAGATGAGATATATTTGCATATTTCTCCTTTGTTACTATTTTCTGTTTATTTAAAGCCTTTTCTGTCACTGGAGTTGGTCTCTAACACCCATGCCAACATCCCCTTTAAAAAAATAATTCACCGGTGAGGTTGAGAGTAAAATGCATTTTAGGCTTAATTGAAAGAATAGATAAATATCTCTCGGTGTAAATGCACACATTAAGTGGGAAATGTGTGGCAGGCGTGTATAATTCCTATGTAGTCGAGCGTCTGTAAACACAACACTAACACCTGACTCAATGTTCACATAAAGCATAGGTCTGAATATAGATGAAGAGAGAAAAATCATTTACTTCTTCTATACGTCACCTTCTGTAACAGTCACCACAAATCAATCTTTTAGCCTCGCTACAGATTGTATTATTTGCCAAAGCAAAAGTTGGTCCATTTTTTATCTGACCTAAAAATCATTCCAAAAACTTGTTTTATTTTCTTTTGCAGAACAATAAAAACATGTTTGAAAGACTTTATACTTTACTGAATAGATCCCTGACAAGTAGGTGTCACCTTCAATTAATAATTTTTGCTTTCTGTGCCAAGGTTTATTCATTTTGTTTATACAAATAATACTTGACTCATATTTTCTTCATTAAAGAATCATATTTTATTTGAATAAGACATTTATGAAAATAACTGGGCAAAGAAAAACGTTGTGGAATAGAGGCCCAAACTGAATATTATCAGTAAATTTACATACAATCAATCATAATTCATTTTCCATAAGAATCATATCGATTAGTAAAATGTGCAGTTTAAAATAAATCCAGCTCCTTACCCTCATATATTTCCCCTTATAATGCCACCCTTATTTATATATGAATAATCTGGGCTAGCGTGAAACTTTTTGTAAGGTTTTTGCTCCTGTGTGGAAGCAAAGTTGTGAACAATAGTCAGGTGGATTATGAAGGCAATGAGTTCTCACCCCCCAGTACATAACAACGAACAGTGTTTATTGGATTGTTGCTGTGTTCATTACTCTAGTGGTTCTACTTGTATTATTTGAGCTGCTATAGAATGAATGATGTAGTCTTTTCGACTCAGTAGTACATTGTAATACTTGGCAACTTGCCCATTATTGAAATAGGCTGAAATTGTGTTTTGTTTTCTCCAACCTGCCTATTGGTCCTCTTTTCTTTCCTTAATGGGTACAAACTAAATTTTCTTTTCATAGTGTTTATATGTTTAACATAATGAAAAATGAGATGAATTTCATAACTGTACTAAGTTGTAAGTGACTGATATTGGTTCCATTCGAAAAGTATTTTATTAGAGAGCAAAGCCTCGAGTGAAAGGAATTGAATTCAGTTGGTTTCACTACATGCAACGGGAAAATAAAACTCACTTACTGAGGGAATAAAGAAAAGAAGTGGGGAGAAGGGAGAGACATTGGTCTCAGGGTACAGTGTTTCCGTTAGGCTGGAGGAATGCGTGCTAAGTGGTTGAGATGATGGGCGTGATGGGAAGTCACTTGATTCAATCGCTCCACTTGGTACCCATCCAACATAGCATCACTTTGTACACCATAAATATATGCAATTGTAATTTGCCAATAGTCAATAAAAGTAAATAAGTAAAAGACATAAATAAAGAACTGAGGAACAATTATAGTTTAATCCAAATACTACGTGATGACAGTTCCGCTTCTAGCGACATATGTCTAGGTACCTCAGACAACCCAACCTGCTGACAGCAAAGAAACAAGCAAACGAAAAGACTGCCCGCATCAGAGAGCCATGAACAAAGTGGGAATTTTCAAAGGTGTCTTGCACTGGATACAGAAAGCACTACTCGTAAAGGGCAGGGTTGGCAAGCTGGGCGGGTGTGCTGATGGGGAGAGTGAAAAGGCCATGCACAGAGATGACATTTGCAACCTGTTTAAATGACAGAGGATACAGATATCCTGAATGGAGAAAGCACTCCTATAAAATCAGTAAGTAAAAGACTGACCACCCAATCGAAAAATGGGCAAAAGATTTGAATGAGCACGTGGATGGCCTTGAGCACCTTGGACAGCCAAATGCCCAACGCACAGGTGAAAATGATATCGAATCTTGTCGAGTATCGAGAAAATTCATGTTAAAATCACAAGGAAAGATACCTCTACACAACCACCAAAGTGGCTAAAATCAGAAAGATGGACACCATCAAATATTAGAAGAGATATAGAGAAACTGGACTTCACTTACCCTTTGGAGAACTGTTTGGCAGAGTCTACAACAGTGACCATAGACCCATCTCATTCCATTCTTTGATATATACCTGACAGGAACGTGTACTTACATATGCCAAAAGATTTGTTCAAGGATGTTCATAGCATCACTATTTATAAAAGCCAAGGACAAGAAGTAGCCTAAATGTGAACAGTAGAATGAATACATTGAAGTGTCTTCATACAACAGAATAGTATACAGAAATAAAAAATGAATGAACTACCACCACATGCTATGGTGTGAATAGTTCTCATAAACATAATGTTAAGTGAAAGAAGCCAGACAGAATGATAAATACTGTATTATTCCACTTATATAGAGTTAAAAGCAGGCAAACTCAATCTGTGCTGTTAGAATTTAGGATAACAGTTCTCTTGGCACGGGGGTGAGGTGCTAGTTATTGGAAGGGAATATGTGGGGGGCTTCTGCGCTGCAGCTAATGCTTATTAATATTTTGACTTGGGTGATGCTTTCCTGGGTCATTTCCTTATCAGTGCAGGTGTGATAAGCACACTTTTCTGCAACGTCATACATCAACAGAAGCATTATTAACTTTTTAATGCTACTCCGTTGAGCCAATGACCTGTGAGCACCCATCCTTATGGGTCTAAGAATTGATGTTACCTGAAATAAAATCCCACTTGCATTGCAAGCCTCTGGATAAACCAAAATTTTTATGGATTTCCATACACTTCACTTTCTGCATCTCTTCCCCTTTTGGGCGCAAGTGGGTTTTTCTCTTCCCTTTTAGCTTTAGCTAGTACTGCAAAGGTACAACACATGGTTTTCCAGGGACTAGGTTACCCATGACCTGATTTTTCAGCTCATGCCTGTCCCGATGAAGATCTGTGAAACTTGCTGTGCCCGGTGATTTGAAGCTATGGGAGTGAAGCTTAAGAAAATACAAGCGCAATCTGATTTCCCTGGGCAGGTTTCCACAGCGGAGATGTTTGCTTGTTTATAATGTTGTACATTTTTTTGAGCCTTAATTGAACAGCCTCTCTGATGCTCGCTGAGTCTTTTGTTAGTATAAACACTGAAGGGAAAAACGTCCAAGAAAGGAGAGTATTTAGTGTCTATTCACAGTGACTAATGCAATTATTTCCCTCTGGAGAGTCAATACGAAGCTGATGTTGACATTTATGGCTAAATGGACTGAGTTGGTTCTCTGGGAGGCCACATTACAATCTCTCTTTTTTGATCCATCAGATTATGGCTGTTCACAAAAGAAGCCCATGTTTTCCATTCTCTTGATTTCTCACCAGCTAGATCTCAGAGCTAACCTCACTTTTCACGATGGAGTAGAGATCACGTAGGATAAAAGGCTAAAAACATTGTCTTAAAAAATGAGTTAGTTTATTTCTTAAAAAAGACTAAAAACCCAGAAATCAACTATTTCCAGTTTTCTATAACTTGAATTCTCTCCCTGCATTTCTCTTGATTTACACATCTTCAAAGTGACATGTATAATGCCATTTTTCGATAAGAAGAGCATTTTTAACTTCCACCCTTGTGGGGGAAATATGTTAGAAATGATTTTGTGAAGGATATTGAGAGACCACCTCTGAAAGGGCCATTTGGTTGGAAGTAGCCAGCCAGGATTTATGAGGTAGAGGTTTTTCTTAAACTAACCCTTCGAGGGATGTTCAAAGATACTGTTGCCGCAGGAGATAATGCCAGTTCAATGACTGCTATATGACAAGATTTTCAAAAAGCTCTGGATAATGTTTCCCCAGTTAAGGCATTGTTAAATCCAAGTGCTAAGAATCACTTGATAGGAAAAAAGAAAAATTGGGTCAACATTTTAAACCAGTGTAACTCAGTAATCTTTAGGAAATGACATCTCTCTTTTGACTTAGGCTGCAAATGAAAGCATAGGCAACTGTGTATCTTTTGAGAAAGTTATATATCCTTGGAGGCTCTATTTCTTTGTCTATAAAATAGGAAGTTGTAATACCTATAGGCATGAAAATTAATTGATACATATTAATCAAAACATCATCCTCATTATTTCAAGGACATACCTTTCTCCAGTTAGGGAGAGGCAGAGCTTTCTCTAAAGTCTACTGCTGTCTTGTTCATCTGGGTCTCTATTGCTTCTCCTACCTCTGACTTGGCTCCTTCATGGCTTGCCTTGCTGCTAATCATTACCTGAAATCCCTGGTCCCTAGGAACCCTACAGAAGATGTTCTCCTTCCCCTTGAGCAACAGAAAGGGGAGGCTATGAGATGTCAAGGCAAATGCTACATTTCCTACTCCCCACTGCCAAGGTGGAACTGGTGCATGCAAATCGTTACAACCGTGCATAGAGCACAGCCTGCCCTTGCAAGCCGTTTCCTTACCTGCCACTAGGTAACGGTCAACAGTATTTGTTGAATTGTTGCTGAATGTATCATTGCATGTGTTTCTCTCAGCAATTTGAGGTTGCTACCTATGTTGGGGTGAACTACAGGGAAATATAACACGAGGAGACTGTTTCCAAACCACAGCCTTCCTATTGTGATGCTTAAATTCCAACCCTCCCTTCCCCACATAAAAATACTTTGGTGTTTCTCCTATGTTTAAATTTAGATCTCTTGGGAGAGCATTTTAATTGTTCACACAAAAATCCCCACTTCCTTTTAGGGGAAAAACTCAAAGTCATGGATCTGGCTCTAGGATCATCCTTCCCTTTTCCCTTCTCTCCTTCCCCAGAGACCCTGGAAGGAGGGAGTTTGGAAAGGAGTGTCCAAGCTGGGTTTCTTACTCTCAGTTGAATCTCCCATCCTACTGAATCTCCCATCATTTAGAGGGTCAGCTATGCATCCTTACCCATCTGGGCCAGCCAATGGGTGACCCTGGGAACTCAGAGACATTCCATTCTAAATCCACATCGAAGGGGGAGAGAGGGGAAAACAATTTTCTAACCACTCTCCTTGCACCTGATAACTTGGAGATGACGGGTCTTTGTCATCCACCCGTGTTGTTTTCCTCAGAGAAACATACACACTGCATCCCTTCGTTCCGAACAGGTAGCCTGCAAGGAAGATCATCGTGTGTCTCCTGTTAAATCTACGGGAGTCATTTATCCAATGCAAGCAGGTGGCAACCTCATCTTGAGCTGTAAACGCTTTCCTCTATGGCGCGACACTTCAGGGAAAATGCTAAAGTGAGCAGACAGGAGCCGCGGTGCAAACAGTGCTTCGAGGCTGAGTGTGATATGCGAGTTTTATCAAGGGATTTGTGAGAGGAGTAGGCAGCTGGGGCTGGGATTGGCAACACAGGAATAAAGCAAGTAAGTTAAGAGCGCCAAAAGAGAGCATTTACGAAGTTAAAAAAAAAGTACTGAAGGGTGGAGTTTAGGAAGATGTAACCGAGGGCAGGTGCCCCACTCTTAAAACTAGAGCTTCCTGACTCATGAAAATAAGAGCTGCAAGGCTGAAAATGTGTTTGGGGCCACAGCTTAAAAATCACAGTGGGGCTCCCTCTGCCAGGGTCAGTTCTGTTTACTTTTTTTTCATAAATGCACAGGTGAGTTGATAAAACATGACCAACTTGCCAGACTTGTGTCCCCATGTGAACATTTCCAGGTAGAGCCTGAAAATTACTTTCAATCCCTTGCAGTTGTTTCCCATGACCTATTTTTTTTTTTAATTTCTTCTTTGTGTGGAGGTCTGCTTGCTCTTTGTACACATTCATTTTGTTGGTGGATGGATTTGCTGCGGCGTTTGCATGCAGATACGCTGTTGACGTTAGCCAGATGTCTTAATAAGATGCTGTTTACTCTGTGAGTAACAGAAGCTCTGATTTGGGAGAGAGATTGAAGACAGTGGGATGGATTGTGTGAGGTCCCAGCTGGGATGTGTCCAGAAGGCGTGTCTGTTAAAATGCAGCAGCCAAGTGGCTGTCGGGCAGAACAGGAAGGCACGATGTGTCGCAGCTGGTGTTACTTTCCTTCCTTAAACTATTGTAACGTTGTTCTGGGGTTGCCTACCCACTGTTGCTCTCTTACCTTCTTCCCTTCACCCCTCCCCAAGTGAAAACACAGCAAAGTAAAGCAAAGCAAAACTTTATAACTCTCTTCCTGATAGCTGTGGCTGGTAGACAAATTCATTTTTAAATGTGAGATATCGTGTAAGTGTGAGGGTAGGTTTAATGGATCAATATTAATTATAGCAGGTGAAAAGGAGACAGTCTCCATCTGTTTGAGCTGCTTTAACAAACTGCCATATACCAGGTGGCTTATAAATAACAGACATTTATTGCTCACAGCTCTGGACGCTGGAAGTCCAAGATCCTGGCGTGGCAGAGGCTGTGTCTGGTGGGGACTCGCTTCCTGGTTCATAGACGGTGCCTTCTCCTGTGTCCTCATATGATGGAAGGGGCGAGGGAGCTCTCTGGGGTCCCTTTTATAAGGGCGCTAATCCCATCTATGAGGCTCCACCCTCAGGATCTCATCACCTCCCAAAGGCCCCACCTCCTAACACCATCCCTTTGAGGGTGAGGGCTTCAACATAGGAATTTTAGGGGGACACAGACATTCAGATCATTGCAGAGACCATGTCTGTGCAGGTGGTGCAAGAGCTACAGAATACCCATTTCTCATGAAAGACATTCCCATTTCTATAGTCTTGGTAAGATTCCCTTTCTATGTGTTCGCCTGAGGTCCTATAGTTTTCCTTCAGTAAAGCCTCATAATTGTGTACACAACCCCATGCCTTTCATTTCTGTTCCATGAGAGTAGGAGGCATCGCTGTCCTGTTGGCTACCATCTCTCCGGTGCCTGACACAGACGGTAGACACTACATAGACACTTATGGTTTCAGGGGTGAAATCAATGCTAACAGAGTAATCGTGCTTTAATTATATCAGTGGCCCAGTTGGGAGCCACATCCCTAAATTATGAACACGCACAAAGACTCCCTGCTGCACAAAAGATACAATTGAGAAACCCCGAGTGTGGGAGCGTCGTGGGCTCTGCAGGCTGTGCTCGCTGGCTTCTGTACATTCTTTTGCCTGCTCACTCCATGCTGGTTGACCTCCTTTGGTTCATAAGCCATACTGAAGACTGAAAAGCTGCCTTCTCTATTCTATCTTGGTGATCCTAAGGAGATATCAGCTCTTGGTGGGATTGGAGCAAAGGGAAATAACAATGAACGTCTTTACAGATCATGCACAGAGAGTTAGAGGGGCTCTTGCATCCCCTGCAGAAAATGGCATGATCATTTAATACTTTCCACTTGGAGAGAAGAGACAAGAGGCCAGTTTGAGACCAGATGTTCAAGTTGCCCATAAGGCTGTGCAACTTGACCGTCGTGTTTCCAAAGCCCGTCTATGCTCACAGTTCTGCCTGAATCGCTTTGACTCTGGTTTACCCCCGCGTAACCACGTGTTCTCATGGAACAGATGGTTGATCTTCTAGGGATAAAGACAATAAGGAAGCTCTTCATGCACTTTACAGATTAACAAAAAAAAAGTGTTCTCAGTGAGCATAGAGTTCCTTAAGAGGCCTTCCTTCCTCTTTCTTATGGGGACAGATCGTCAGAGACAAAGTTCTGAATGCTACAGGTGCAGACCCCACCTTTAGAGGCCCAGGAGATAACAGACAAACTTTCCACTGAGTATCAGTTTGTTGTAAATTTAAAGAGGAGCAAAAGAAGAATTTGTGAAAGTTTTGCTTCAGGGCCCATTACTCAAACATATGTCTCTGCAAATGGACCATATGTTAGGAACTTTACGTAGGCAAAGTTCCCAGGGCATCATGGAGTTTTCCCTAAGTAAAGATTAAAGTTCAGCAAATGCTCTCAAAGCTGCTCCACTGACTTTTGCAGGTGGCCAGCCCTCAAGTATATCAAGCAATTAGCCCCAAATAAGCTTCCTGGGCTTCATTTCTCCTTTCTGTTGCCTACTGGGTTTTCGTGGGGGTTTACATTCATGGGATGACTTTTAGCCTATTGAGTGCATGCAATTCACTATACACATCTCATGTCAGAAGAGATCAGAATGACAGGTGTGGCTATCTGATTCAACCACACCATGGCTCTGGGTCATTTATGGCTACCAAGAAGTATGCCTCTCCCCCTCTTTTTTTGGTCATAAAACTTTACAGACTCCTCAGTGAGATAAAATATATAGAAAGACTATTCAGCTGCCAAAATTTTAGGTGACTTCGTTTCAGACAGGGTGTACAGTATGCAATGGGAAACAGGCAATGTTTCGTTTCTGGTTTTTCTTTTTTTTTTTATTTTGAGGTGCAACTGAGAGAGAACATTACAGAAATCTTATATAAACAAAAGTAAGCCAAAATATTACAAATAACACCTCCAGTTTCCACTGCCTATATTTCCCCCACACTCTAACTTTTCCCTGGCAACTGGTGCAAGATAAATTTCTTATCTTATCATGGCCAGGAGCCATCTTCCACTTTTGACAATTCATCGGCTGCAATGTTTCTAAAAAGTTTGACATTGAGATTTGAAAAGCAAATTCAAAACAAGCTACAGCTATCATCGGAACTTGCTCTTGTCTTGGGGACAGAGGAAATCATGTCATTCCAAAGCAATTATTTGGAGCCTGCAGAAGGAATACAAGCTAGGGTAAGACCATTTCTTTTTCTGCATTGAGTATTTTTTGGTGACAAAGAAGGGAAGTCACACTGGCAAATTTTCTATGTTATTAGAACTTGTTACAGTTAATTCCCACATAAGTTCTCCAAGTGAGTAATAAGATTTCTCAACCAAAGTGTGGCACGAGTTTCCAGTCTCTTGTGTGCAGAATCTGTCTTTCTCCTGTACACACAGACCAGATACACAGGGCACAGAGCAGGTCAGACTAAGTAGGAGGATGAAAGGCTATTTGGGTGAATTGTTCAGCCTATCCCTCTGAACCTCAACTTCCTTATATCTGAAGTCAGTATAGTCATAACTGGTCTAACACACAGACTCTTTTTCTGAATTAATCTTGAAATAGGTGAAAGTGTTTATGGATCCACAGAGCACTGTATCGTAGGAAGCCGTTACGGTGTGCAGACCCTCGAAACATTGTGCTCAAGTGTTCGTGAATAAAAAAGCTCTTCCTGTTGGGCAGTTAAATCGTCCCTTGATATTAATTACAATTAATGTTGAATTGTCTTGCTTTAGATATTAAGTTCCACAATGGCAAAAGGAAACCTGCTGCTTCTGGTGTTCATTATGGTAGTTTCTGTGAACGTGGAGATGGGAGGAGGAAATGCATATCCACTTTGTTTATGGAGCTGGCTTGGGCCTTTCTCGTAGGTCTAACCCAAGGATTTTAAACTCCTTGTATTAGTGATCTCTTGCTGCATAACCCATTACTGCAAAACTAGCAGCTTAAAACAACACATATTTATAATTTGAGAGTTTCTGTGGGTCTGGACTCCAGGGCTTACATGGGTCTTGAGCTTCACGGTCTCACATGGCTGCAATCAAGGTTTCGATCAGGAGTGGATTTCACCTTTGAGTGGGGCAGGATCTGCTTCTAAGCTCATGTGAACATTGGGAGGATTCAGTTCCTTGCAGGTTATTGGAGAGAAAGGCTTATTTCCTTGTTCTCTGTTGGCCAGAGGTAAGCCTCAGTTTCTGGTCTTTCAGACTTCTTCATGTGACAGCACATTTCCTCCAAAGCCAGCAAGCCTGCTGGAAAGACAGAAGCCACCGTTTTACGGAACTCATCATGGAAGTGATGTCTCATCATCTTTGATGTATTCTGTTGGTTTGAATCAAGTCACTAGGGCAGTCCACACTCCAGGGACACAAACACCAGGAAGTGCAGGCCAGCTCAGTGTCTGCTCACCATACTCTTCAAGCACAGGGACAAGTACCTGAAGCCACATTCCTCTGTGCAACCACTTCCTCATCCCCTCATCTCCTAAGAAGAGGTGGTGCCCCAGAGCAGTAGGAGTAAATGGTGCAGCCCAACGTTTCTCAGCCTTCACTCATCATTGCCCACTACGAAGCTTTTGGACACAGTTTTTCCTAACCCACCATCCTCCTATAAAAATTTAACAGATATACTGCTTATCTATCTGAGCTTTATACCTAAAATGGGTATAATTTTCTCACCTCCCAAGAACAGTCATCCCATCTGGAATGATCTTTTCTGCACTGAGAATGCCCAGTGGAGCTCTAAAGTCAGGCTGCCTATGTTTCTATCTGCCACACCCCTGGTCAGCTTTGTGATCCTAGGCAGGTATCCAAACTCCTCTGACTCTCAGCTTTCCTACCTGTGCAATGAGAATCACAAGGATACCTACCACATATGATCGTTATGAAGGTTAAAGGACACAGGACACCTGAAGCACATGGAACAGATTTGGTGGATTATAGAATAACAATAAATGCTAACTTCTACTGCTGCAATGTGCAGAAAACCATCTCTAGCATCAGGAATTCCAAGAAAAGACCAAAACAAGAGCCTCAGAGAGGTCCACTGTTTGTTAAAGAAGACTGAAGGATCACATGGGTGTGGAATGTGCCATAATAGAGTTATATTCAAGGTGATCTGCTCGTAGAAAAGAAGGGGTGTCTAAATTTTGAAAATGAGAGAGGAGGGCACAAGAAATAAGAGTTTCTCAGAGAAAGGACACTTGGAGGATGAGAAATTGTTTGCGAGCTAAAGAATGAAGAACCAAACTAAAGGAACGTTGATGGTGATTGAGAGAAGGAGGAGGGCTGGAAAAAAATGATCATGTGGTCGTGATTACTCAAAAGATTTGCTGTTTTAAGTATGCATACCTCCACTTGTTTGTCCAGTTATCCATTCATTCACCTATCAACACATCCATCTACTGGTTTTCTTCCATCAATCCATCTATTCATTCATTCATATGTCCATCTCTTCATCAGTTCATCCATCCCATCCTTCTATCCATCCACCCATTCACCCACATGTTTACGTGTCCATCCATCCATCCATCCACCTACCCATCCACCTATCCATCCAGCCAATCAGCCATCCAACTACCCATAAATCCATCCATCCATCCATCCATCCATCCATCCATCCATCCATTTATCCATCCACCCATCCATCCACACATTAACTTATCCATCCATCCATCCACACATTAATCTATCTATCCATCCATCCACGTACCCATCCATCCACCTACCCATCCTCTCATCCACCCATCCACTTACCCATCCATCCACCCACCGATCCATCCATCCATCCATCTACCCACCCATCCACCCACCTACCCATCCACCTATCCGTCTATCCACCTAACCTTTCACCTACCCATCCTTCAATTTATCCATTCTTTATCTTTTTGCACAAAGGATTTAAGGTGGCTTAGAAAAACATACAAAATACAAATAGAAAATGAATAATGAACAGACAAAATAACAAACAAACCAAACACAAAAATTAGGTGAGAATGAAAAGGAGAGAGCTAGAATAGGGACATAAAGTAGGACCACGGTTCAATTAATACAAGCATGCATTTCACATGTGAGGGCCATACATTCGGTATGTCAGGGTGTTGGATTACTTACTGCTTGAAGTCTAAACAGGGATATCCCCTAACTTATTTACTGTACTCTACATCAAATATTTGATGGCATTTGATCAGACACTGGCAATGTGGTCCATGTGCCCATTTCATCTTCATCAGCACCTAGAGTGAGTTGAGTAATAGAGATTAGATGTTACTGATTAAAGGCAAGTCAGGTTGCAAATACTTTCTCCTGAAAATTCATTCTCCTCCTTTGCTGTTAGCAGCATTTACTACAGGAAAATGTATACTTGACATTTAGCCAAAAATAAAAACCTCTGCAAAATGCCTAAATATAGATTGCTTCATTGCCTTCAAATGGTCCTGGAAAGAATGCAGAGACTGCCACTCAGAAGGAACCGAGGGGTAGTGAGATTGCAGCACGGTCTACAATCAGAAGAAATTACAATTATGGCACGGAGCTCTAATCGCAGAAAATCAAAACACAGTTAAGCAGCCACTAAATCTCATTATAAAATATAATAATCGTTATTAGACCTTTTTTTATTCTCCCAGAAAATAAAGAGTTGGAGACATGATGGTCTCTGCTTAACCATTTTCCATAGCAGGATCATTATTCTTTATGGTGCTACTAAATATACTCATCATCTTACAAATCCCAAGTTCACCTTCCAAATACATGATCTTGTCCTTCCGTATAAAGTTAATCAAAATTGTAAAAGTGCTTTATTCCATATCTTTATTTTTCCCCACGGGGATGGGGGAATAAAATTCTCTGGAGGAGAATCACAGGACTGAACAAAAAAAACTTGAGGTGCTTTTGTCACCTGTGTGTCTCTACAAGGATATAAGCGGCGATTAACTCTTTCCTGGAAAATGAATATCGAATGTGTTTTCTGAGAAGAGCATGCTTGCTTGTTAGGAAATTCTTTTTTATATCTGGCCTGGCCTCTTTGTACTATACTCACTTTTGGATCCCTTAACTGAAAATTAAAAAGAAATTGGGCAATGTCTTCTGTGGGCTCTTTAAAATACTCTGAGACTATAATCAAAACTTCACAACACCCATGGCAAAGAAGTCGAGGATGGTGCTGTGCTAAGTTCTCTGAGTTTACCACGTCTTCCAGAATGTGGTAGAATCGGTCCACACTGAAATTTTTCTTTAGGGCAGAGTTTTGTAGCCACACAACACAACACATTGCTAGACATACAATGAATATCCATAAATTCTTATCAAATGAATGAATGAGCAGATCAGTGAACCGTTACTTCCTGAATGTGGCACAAACCGCTTCCGACAGTGAAACCAAAATACCCGTCACTCATCTCTCTCAATTCCCATTCTGATGAGCAGAGGCAATATAACCATATAGCAAGTACTCAGTTAATGAATTATTTCTAGGCTGAACTACATGACATTGCCAATATTTTTTGTTTGTAGGTCAAAAACAGTTGAATACCAGCTGCGTGCTAATATTTATATTCTTCTGCTGATATTTGGGACTTTTTTATTTCCTTTAGCAACATTAGAGGAAGCTGTTTAAAATGAGTCAAGGATGTATAAATAGCATCTCACCTTGGGAAAACAGCTAAGCAAAGATCAGAAAGACAGCCAAAATATTCAGTTCGGGTGTGCGCTCTTTTGATTAAAGGTAAAACTCTGGCCGCTGGTAGATACTTCTTTTAGAGTTCACCCAGCAAGATGAGGTGTTTGGGATAATTAAGCAGTGCGTTTATCTCTTCTGATGACTTAGCCTGAAGAGCTAATGAGCCAGTTAAGAAGGAGTGTTGGCTCCGACAGAGTAGCCTTGAAGGAGATGGGTCTGTCATAGGAGCGGAAGCAAAGCCCGACAAAGGTCTTGCCCTGCTGCATATACTTGCTTGATCAGATGACGCTCTGTGATCCGATCTGAGTCTTGGCTTCTGTGGTGAGCAAAACCCTGAACCACTCAGATGCAGTCTTGGCTGAACGAAAGGCCAAGGGGAGTCTATGGCCGGCAGAATAACAGCCCCCAGAGATGTCCACGTCCAACTCCTAGAACCTGTGAATGTGTGGCCTCGCAAATTCTGTCCCATGGAAGAGGAAGTGACTTCTCTGCCCCACAAAAACGAAGTCTCTTCTGCCCCCATTTGCACATCCGTATGAATATTTTTTTAATCTATAAATAGGACTGTTGTTCGGGTTGTTCTTTGAATGTTGTAAGACCTTCCTGGAGGTTCACACACCAATATTGAGTTAAATAACACCTCCAACGCTTGTTCATTTTAAATCTATCTGAGAGTCATGATTTCCCCTGTTCTTTGACAATTATCCTTTAAAAGGCATTTTTCATAGAATAGATTTATTGTTAGGAAAAAGAAAAAAACTTCCCAAGGAATAATAATTGATAAACTCACACCTACTTGTCCCTGTTAAAGATGTACTTCAAATCTTCGCTGAGAAAACAGTTACAAAACTATTTTACAATGTTGCACTCTTGTCTTGGTAGAAGTTTGTCAGTTTCCTGACCTTTTTTTTTCTTTTTCTTTTTTTTTTTGGTTTGTTTCCTTCCAGTGTAAACTTAAAGATGCAGCTTGAATGTCAAGCTTGTTATAAATCTTTTAAAAAATTGATAATGCTTCTCAGCAAAACAGTTTTGTTTTGTCCTTGATGCTAAGTCCTTTCTTGCTGTCATAAGAATATTCTGAGAAACCAGATCTCTGACTGCTTCAACTTTCTCTTCCCTTTCCTTTTTACATAACCCAGTGAGAAATGCTGCAGGGGATGGCCAAATGCCACAGGGAAGGGGGTCTGTGGATGGAGGGAGACCTTAACCGTTTAAGGGACACCAGTTAGGCACTGATCCAAGGGAGATGTCGAAACCCAGAGAGACCTGCAAACTCTGACGCGTCTCAGCAGTTGCAGTTGGTGTTCGCCTTTTGAGCAGAGTTCGGGAGCCATTGCCTTGGACGCCTTAACATTCACTGGAGGGAGCACTAGGACCCAATGGACTCTTTTTTTTCTCCTCCCTTCCTTCCTACTCTTTGCAGTCACCACTCCAGATGATTCTTGGGTCATTAGTGGAGCTGCCCCTTATATGCAGCCATTTGCACACTTGTGCATTGGTATTATAAAAATGGGTATTACCAGATAAACACTAGAATATGAAATACATTTTTTAAATAGTGGCATTCTGTGGAATCCTCTTTCCTTTCTCAAGACTGCTCAAGCCGTGTATTTTGCACATGTCTTCTGTATACTCTAAAGGGACCCTTTTCCCAGTAGGTCAACACAAGCTAACTGTATTCATTTTCTAATGTTTTGTAACAAATAACTATGAATGTAGAGGCTTCAGACAATGTGTTTATTTTCCCAGAGTCTCCATGGGGTGGGAGTCCAGACGTGGCATAGCTGAGTCTTCTGGGGGACTGGTTTTATAAGACTGCAGTCATCAATTGTGTCAGCAGAGGATGACTTCTCATCTGGAGCCCCGGTCCTCTTACAATCTCACTGGGTACTGGTTGGATTCATCTCCCTGTGGCTGTAGAATGCATGTGAGCCAAAGAGGCCAGCAAGAGAGACTGATGTGTTTCAAATCTCTTGCCCCTAAACTTTCTCTTAAGAGGCTCTTTGAATTGGTGAGGTCTGTCCAGGAAAATTTCCCACTCGATAAACTCAAAGTCAACTGATTAGGAACCTTAATCACATGTACGAAATGGTATGTACAAGAATCCTTTCACCTTTGCTAAATAGTATAGCCTAATCACTAGCATGACTGCTATTGTCATCAAAGGCCCTGTCTTCCCTCAAAGGCAGGGATCACATGGGGTGTGTCAGCCAGACTGTGGGAGCCTGGAGACTATCTTGTAATTCTGTCTTCCGCACTTAGTATAAAATCAGACGGTGTCCTGTAGATCCTGTGGCGTGCTGCACTGTGACTGAGCAAGTCAGTTTGGTCTGACGTGAGCAATGCCAATTTGATTTTAAGGATCATTTGTTTTTTCAAAAGACTTAATTAAGCTGCAGATACCTCTAATGAGAGATTTTTCTGGTATTTGGGGAATGTGGCTCATGCAAGAACTGTGTTCCTCTACCCGTTTTTTTAAACGTCTTCTCATTTCTTTTCAAACTTCTGCTGGTAGCTGATTTGATTTAGACTCAGAAGAGTTAGCTTGTTCGTGCAGATTCAGGAGAGGGCTACCGCATGACGTTCAGAGATGGCAGACTGAGATTGTTTGAAATGGAAGAACATCGTGCGCTGTGCAGATTTACTGTCAACTCTTAACATGCAGGATGTTGCATGAAGCTTTTAGGTGCTACGGAGGATTCACAACCCAGGAGTGGAAACCAACAGTATAGACCGTGGACTTTAAGATCCGAAAAGGGCCATAAATACTTCTACTTGAATACCTTCACTTCAAGAAAAATTGAAAGCCCTGATATGAGGGGGCTTCCCACAGGTCACAGAGGGAGCAGATTTAGAGAGAGAACAATACTCAAGTCTCGGCGTCTCAGCCTCCTGTGTGCTCTGACTTGCTTCTGTCTGTGCTGCTGATGAATGACGACTCTCCGACACACACACGGTTGAGTCCCAGCCAGCCCGGAAATGCCAGGCAACAACGTGGAAAGTAAAGAGGAAACATAGCCCAATGTGTCTATAAAACTGTAACATACCTGTACTCCGGGTTCCCTGAGCACCGTCGTGTCCTGAGAGATAGAAAATCAACTGAACACCAACCCAAAGTAAAAAACATATATCAACATGCACAAACACTCCAAAGAAGACCCAGAGAAAGCAATTATTAATAACATCCGGAGGGTTAAGGTGGAAGGCAGATGGGTGGGCAGCGTCATGCGGATGAACTCAAACAGGTCAGGGTCTCTCTGGTCTAGGAAGATGGCAGATGAAGACAATGCTGGAATGACGGGACCACGTAGTTCTCTTCCGTAAAGTCAGTGCCACCCCGATGCCAGCTCCAGGTATGGCTAATTCTTCACCTGAACACACTTCAGGTAAACTGTCAACCTGTTCGACCACCGTTGTGTTTCAGTTCATCTTGGGAATTCAGACTTGACGAGCCCTATCCCACCCACTCCAATCTCCTATGCCAGGTTAATGACTAAAGCCCTGCCTTCTCTAACATCCCCGTGTCTGAAATCTTTTCTTGCAAGCCTACATAGCTCTCCAGTTTCCCCAAGACGGGGGATGTGCTTTCTTCTTGCTGATTTTTACCACAACCAAAGCTTTCCTATCTCAATCAGTGGTTCAAAAACTTGAATACTCATCAGAATCCCCCGGAGGGAGGACTTGTTAAAATACAGATTTCTGGAACCAGCGGGGTTCCAGATTCAGGAGGTCTAGCGTGGAGGTGTAGGGGTGCACGGAGAATTTGCATTTCTAACAGGAGACAGGGATGAGGCTGGGATTTCATAATTTCAGAGCCAGAAGACCAAAGTGCAACGTGGCATCTCAGTCAAGCTTTCTGCTGTCTGTTCTTCCTGGTTTTCGCGTCCACTTTTTTTCCTATCCTATCTGCTTCCAGCATCCCTGCTGCCAAAGTCAGCTTAAGGAGTTGTCTATAGCTGGCAACCGTTGAGCACCTATACCAACGTGGAAACCAAGCTTAGAGCCACAGAGTAACTTGCTCTTTGCAGAAAGCTTGCGAAACGCCAAGTTAGGAGGCCAACTCATCTCTTCTGGCTGCCGTCTCTTGTTTTTATTTAGCACCATATTGCTGCACCAAAGGTTAACTACCTTCCCTCAGAAATCCGGCTTCTGACAAATGTTAGCTCTCTCTCCTCCTCCCATTTCTGTCGGATGCTCTTAAAAGCCCTGGCTTGTAAACAGTGCACCCAGAGGGAAGAACAACGTGGGCTGAAGGTCTGCGATTTGGAAAGCACCAAGTTCAGCTGTTACTCACCTGGCCAAGATGCTCTGCTTCCTTTTAGCTGTGTTTTGCTCGCACAACAATGGTTGCAGCCCTTGTGCTTTGTTTTCCGATGTCAGCGAGCACCTGTCCTTGTGAGATGGAGAAGCACCGTGCAGAGAATGATCCAATTTCACAGCTTCCCCTGATTGGCAAATTGAGGTACACAGAGGTTAATTAGCTTTCCTAATATCTCACGTTGGCCCAGGTATTGAAATTAGCAAGGCAGAGTGAGTAATTGGCAGCCTTGCACGGTGACGGCTCACCAATTGTCCTCTACCAAAGAGATCGTTGACATTTTCTGGGTTACTCTTAAACTCATTATCAGTACACATTAAAATGGACCCTGTACACTTAAATATATTTATTTACAGAATATCAACAGGTGAACAATCTCAAGTTAATTAGGTCAATGACAGTTTAGAACTTTGAACTCATAGCTATGTGCTAAGTCTGTAAGTGCTTAAAGAAAGGCTACCTTGAAATGAAGAAATTAGCAGGAAAAAAGAAGGCATTCTGGAACTTTGTGAATGAGGTCGTACTTGGACTGATAGGGTGATCCTCACTCAAACTCCCTACCCACGCAAACAAAAACAAAAACAAAGGATTGCACACTGGTTGGTGCTCCTAAAATTATAGGAGACCGGGCAAAAATGACCAGAGAGAGAAATTGAGAATGGTCTTTTTAAACCTAATTTTATCCTTCTAGAAACTGGACCCAACTGTAAAAGGTCACACAAACTATATATCTCGTTCAGCAAAACGCGGCACTTTGCCATTTTCCAATGCTCTGCTGTGGGTATTTTTACCCCTGAATGAACCCAATAAGTTGTTAGAGCAAAATGTCCTATTTAAGTATGGTAGCTCATCTGTTTCAATTTCCTACATTTGATCTATTTTAGTAGTATTCTCATTGTGTCATGAGAGCCCACGGAGCTAGCCAAGCCTAATAAAAATGTTACACAACTATCTTGCAGGGAAAAAAACCCAACAGAATCTTTTTTTGTTGGTTAAGGTTTATTATAGGTTTTCTCTATATATATACACTATATATACATAATAATACATTATACTACATTGTGTATATAATATGAACTTTACATAGAATGCATCTATAATATATTTTATAAATATAATGTTTATATAGACGGAATGAGAACAAAAAGGTTCTGAAGTTGTTGTATTTTAATGCAAGATAATTAGGTAACAAGATAATTAGGCTTGGACAGCTCAGTTGGTTCTTGTGACATACATGTGATATATAAGGTATATATATCTATCTATCTCATGGCTAATAGAGAGAATATGTTTCTTGAGGTTAGAGTCTATATCACACTTACTGCTTTATCCTAAGCACCTAAACATGTAGTTTGAAAATCAAAGGTGTTTAATACAGTTTGTTGAATGAACCAATGATTCATTTGAGTTGTTAATTTCAGTCTTGTTTTCTTTGTCCATGAATGAGTTTGTCTTTATTTGGAAGTAGGGTGACTGGCTTACTTGTCCTGGTTTACGGGTTTTCGGGTTTTGGTGATGAAAGTCTGATATCCAGGAGAAGACCCAGTTTGGGGCAGACCGGGAATGGTTACTCACCCTGTTTAGAGAGATTAGACTTTCCCCTCTCTTTGCATTTCTTATTGTCAGCTCTTGCTGGTGTGCTGGCCCCTGCATAGGCCTATCCTTTCATATCTCTGCAATTTTTCCCCACTATGGAAAGAAGCCCTGCCTTTCTCTTACTAAACAGAAGCCCGCACTAGTAATCTGGGTGTCTACCTTACCTCATCACATCCTCCTTTAGAGAACCATGTGTTCGTCAACAGGGGAACTTGCTTAAAAAGCGGAGGAGAAGATAGACTCCCTCGGTGTTTGCTGACAGATAAAGCTTATGTCCAAGTGTTCAACAGAACTGTCGTCATTGGCTACACAAGCTCTCCCATCTTCCTAAGTTTTCATTTTTAACTCTGAGGCCAAACAGTTTCACCATCTAACATCCTCTCGGGAGACACACCGAGACCCTGCGAAAGCTTCCATGTGGGTCTCCTGTGTCTGCTGTAACAAACTCCCACCAAGTCAGTGACCTGGAGCAACACAGGTGTTATTTCACAGTCCCGGGAGGGTCAGAACGTCGGAAATGGGTCTCACTGGGTTAACATCAACATGCGGGCGGGGGGTTCTCTAAGGGAGAATCCATCTCCTTGTCTTTCCATCTTCTGGACGACAGTGGCATTTCTTGGTCCATGGCCCCTTCTTTAACACAATGACCACCACACTAGAAAAAAAAATGCAAGTAAGATTTTCGCAAACCAACTGCAGGGTTTTGCTCAAGGCCCCCCCTCCCCGTCACATAACATGCATGCTACAGCGCAAAACTAGCCTGAGTTAAGTCCCAACACAAGTTTTGAAGGGGTGCATACATATGTAAAATGACATTTTTACGTGATCCAGGGGTTGACACGGACATCGATATCCTTGGAAGGGAGGAGACATTCTGCCGCCCACAGTTTGCCAATACACCTTCCAGGTTTTAGGAAACATTTTAATAGTGAGTTTTAAAAGCTCTCTAGAAAAGAGGGAGAAAAAAAACTTTAAAGCTCTAAGAGATGTTCCCTGACCCCCACACCTGGACGTTGAACTAATGAAATTAAGGAAACTTTGTTCTTCAAGCTGGTCCCTGTAGGCGAAGATCTCTTGACCTCTGAACGACTGAAGTTTCGGCGTAGATAACTTTCGTTCTGAGCACTGCCCTGTGTATTGTGGGATGTTTCATAGCACCCAGCCTTTACCCAACAGACACCGCTCCATCCTACCCTGCGATAACCCCTGAAAATGCTAGACATACTCTCGAGTGTCCCCCAGGAAGCAAAACTGCCCCCTCCCCGTCCCCACTGAAAATCACTATGGAAGGAAATTCAAGCCATCCTAGTTAATCCAATTGTGTTGTCATTGGTTGGTTCATTTGTAGAAATCTCCCTTTGGATACCAATGTATAAAGCACATAAAAAAAAAATCACCCACAATGCTATCTGAGCTCTCCTTGCTTTTAAATTCAGAATAATATTATTCATCTTGGGCTTCCTCTTATCCTCCAAACTGGCCCATAAATGGCTTTTGGTCGCTCCAGAAAACAAAGTAGAACATTAAGACAATAAATTTGCCACAGCAATGAGGTTATTCAAAGTAACTGGTGGCCGGCTTTAAGGACAATGCCAAGCAAAGACTGCAAAACGTATCTTGACCATTTGTAGTGCCCTTAGTAGCTTCAAACAATGATTTCTTTTTTTGAAGGAGATAATGCGTATTTGTGTGTTTATGTTCTGTCATTTACTAAAAATAAATTAGTTTGACTTTAGAGTCATGCATTATTTGGAATGAAAATAGTGCTGGATTTATCACAAATCAGATGCAAAACAGTGAGATGCCCAGTGAGCTGGGGATACAAGGTGGCCAAAATAATGTTTCTGCTTAAAAAAATATGTATTTTCTACACAGTGCACACTCTCCTCATTCTAGCTTTTCATTTTATCTGAACTCCTGTACAGGTCTGTAAATTTCAGGTAAAAGATAGTAATGCGAAAAAAGTATCTTAGAGAGTTGTGAATTCTTTCCTGTCCCACTTTGGCTTAATGACATTCCATTAACTCTTTTCCTTCATCTCATGTGGAAAAACCAGTTAAGCCTCCGTTTGCATATTCATTTCAAAGTTCCTGGTCTATAAATTTGTGATGTTTAAAAGCTTTTCCTTGGAACCAATCAATATGCTTGGGTCCCGCAACCAATCAGTTGCATGAAATCGCTTAAAACAAATAAATTGTTAAAATGTGTTTATTTTTATATCTTATTGTGAACGTGATGATTTTACCCTTTTGTGAATTTAACAACTTCAAGCGCCATTTGTGTTACCAGTCGTGGAGAAAGAACACAGCATAAATACTTCTTAAGGTCAAATTTAATATTTGCTGACAGGTGGATTTAGAGCTGCTGGCAGCATGTCATAATCTGGAGGAAACTTTCTTTTTTTTCTAAGCAACATCCCTCCAGTGCTCAGGCAACTGCCTATCCACATAAAGTTTCCTAACGTCCAGGAAGAATCTTCCAGAGCAGCGGCCCCCAACCTTTTTGGCACCAGGGGCCGTTTTCATGGCAGACAACTTCTCCATGGACTGGGGAGGGGGGCGATGGTTTCAGTATCATCCAAACACATTCCATTTACTGTGTACTTTATTTCTATTATTATTACATCGTCATATATAATGAAATCATTATACAACTCACCATAGGTTTGGGTTCCCTGTTCTACAGGGTGGAGTAAAAAGTTAAAACTTTTCTCTCTCCTTTCTCTTTGTTTTGAAATTTTTCTTTTCTGAAATGCTTTTGTCTTGGATCACATTTCCCTTAAAATTAATTTTCACCCTCTAACCTTACCTTATTTCCACCATGGCTGATGCGTTGAGAAACACTTCCTGCCTCCTCCTGGGCAGAAGTTCATATCCTCCCATTAGTTTATCGGTGGGCAAGAACCGTTGCAGTGGCCAGAGCATCGTGGGGACCCAGAGAGAGGGAAGGGGAGTTGAGAATACATTTAGTTTGGATGTTGGTGTCCACGTAATGTTAAATTTTGCTGGCTCTCCTAGTCTACAACTGTTTGGCTTCCAGAAATCCACCTGCTGCCTTTGGTCCTCCTTCACCTGACATCGTGGCTATTCCCAGTAACGATCACGGCGCAGCTCAGCCTCCTGGCCTTACGAGATCCTCCTGCCTCAGCCTCCCGAGTAGCCAGAACCACAGGCACTGGCCATCATGCCCAGAATTCTTGCTTTTTTTTCAAAGTGGAATTTGGTGAATTTCTGTGTTTGTCCAGCAAAAGCTCACTGTCGTTGGACTGCAAATGGCAAATGCAGCTGTAATAGTTCAAAAACATGAAAAACTTCATAGCAATTTTTATGTTTGCTCCCATCTTGAAAATCTACATGGTGTTATCAGTAATGAAATGTGAAGTAGAAAGATATTTTAAAAATTATAATTAGTTAGGAAATCCAATTAAATCCTCATACCCCCAAATAAAGCATGCATGTAGCTCTATGAACACCATAGATCTCTCCTGAATACTCCTTCCCTCCCCCTCTCTCCCTCTCTCTCTCTCTCTCTCTCAAGTAGAAGTCAAGCCCATAACCAGGGCAGGTGGCTAGCAAGGTGGCAGTGTTGAACTTTACCTGAGCCCCGAGTTCTTGGACAATAACAGGGGGTTAACAATTCCCCCTACCCTTTCGTATTCCGGGAAACAGCTAACCATGGGTAGTCCCAGAGGATTCCCTCCTGCATGCCTCCTTACCACTGGCAGATGACAAAGATGATTCCCTTGTCTTCCTGCCTGTACAAAACTCCGGGCTCCACTCCTGTTCTTGGAGATGTTTCTCGTTCATGAACATTCTCCCTATTGCAACAGCCTGAATAAAACCAGCTCTTTAATTGTAGGGTTCATTTTTTTTTCTTTTACAAAGGGAACCAGACATTCTCATACTGGCCACAGACCGACAAAAGTTATAAAGTCTCTGCAGGTGGGAAATCTTGGAAGTGCCACAGGAGAATTAGGTAAATGAGTCTACACAATTTGGGTGTATCGGCACAGAAATTAGGGGGTAGGAGAACGCCCACCATCGTGCCATTTCTAACACTTGAATGTATTCAGCTCTCCACTACCCTGACTGTGCTCAGATTCCTATGGGCTCCTAGAACTTCTTCCAGAATTCTTATAGTTTCATGACATACCATATTAATTCAAGCAGTACAGAAGCAATCCACGTAACCAAAACATTTATACCCCTGTAATATTCTGAAATTTTAAAAAGTGAAAAGAAAGAACATCCAAATTTCATAAATCACCACTAATCCAGAGTCATTTCTGCATATACCCCAGGACTTGGCCACATGCTGACTGTTGGTAGAAGCCCGGCCCGTTTGAGCTTTTCTGCCCTTGCATGCAAACTTCCCTCTGCTGATGCCCCTTTTCCCCACTCTATCTGCCTGATGTTTGCCAGCCCTTCGAGACTCAGTCCAAAGCTGCTTTCTCTGGGCCTGGTCCTCTGACTCTCTGCCCTGCACCATCACTGTGTCTTTCCTTGTTCATTCCCCCACTGTGCACCAATCTCAACTGATAAGAGGACACAGTATTTGCACACAGTGACTATGACAAGGATAGACTAGGACAGAGGCCACCAGTGCAGGCAAGGGCTTGACTGCTAAGCAACGGTGGTCTGATTCCTACCGGGGGTGACAGTGTAAGTGAAGGAGTCCAGAATATACTTAAATGTTATTGTGAGCTGAGGGACTCAATTGTCACACAGCTCCTCCCTTGGAGCAACCGGGCAGATAGACTCTTATCCCCAGAGCCTAGAGGTCGGCACCACACCGAACAGGCATTGACACAAAACTCTTGTATCTACCATCTCCTCTCCGAAGGGCTGCTTTATCTTTCCTGAGAGTCATTTGTTTTCCAATAAATGCCCTTATCCCCCACTCCTGTTCAGATGGCATAAAAGCCTCCAATTCTAACCACCTCCTTGAGTCACCTTCTTCTGTGAATTCCCGCATATAAGTGAATAAAAATCTGTTTTTTCTCTTGCTAATCTCCATTTTGTCATTTTAATTTGCATGTCTTCAATTATAGAACTTAAGAGGATATGGGAAATGTTTTGTCCATCCAATAAAAAAGCCACAGAGCAGACAATGGCTTGTTTTGTTTCTACATAGCTACATGATAACAAGGCTTTTAATAATGATGTGTATTTAAGACAATTGACAAATGTCTTTTCAGAGGAATCATGACAATTATCAAAACCTATATAAGCACATTTATTACATACATATAAAGGCAAAATATGAGAGTCTCTTAAGTGGACCATAAAACTTCCTAGAATTCACAATCTTTTTTTCTATTAATTTTTAATACCTTTATTGAGCTAATTTATATACCATAATGCTTACCTGTATAAAGTGTGCGATTCAATGCATTCTTATTAATTTTTTATTTTTCATTATAGTAAAAAGCACATAATATAAAATTTACCATCTTAACCGCTTTAAAGTGTACAGTTCAGTGGTGTTAAGCATATTCACATTGCTGTAGGACAGGTCTCCGAAATCTTTTCGTCTTGCATAACTGAAACGCTGTATGCATTGAATTCCGTCTCCCGTTTTCCCCTCCCCACAGACCCTGGGAACCACCGTTTTACTTTCCATCTCTATAAATTTGACTACTCTAGATACTTCAGATGAGTGTGATCATACAGTGTCAGTCTTCTTATGACTGACCTATTTCGCTCAGCACAGTGTCCTCCAGGTTCATTCACGTTGTATCATGTGATAGAATTTTCTTTCTTTTCAAGGTTGAGTGAAATCCCGTTGTATAGATAGACCACCTTTTCTTTATCCATCCATCTATAGACTGACACTTGGGTTGTTTCCACCTCTTGGCCATTGTGAGTGATTCTGCAACGCACTGGCTGTGCAAATATCTATCTCGTTCACATCCTGCTTTCAGTTCTTTTGAATGTACACCCAGAAGTGGGATTGCCGAATCTTTTTTTTTTTTTTTTAAAGAAAATGGGCAACATAGTTAAAGTCATCTTCAGGGAATAAAACTGCTAGTACTTGGATACACTTAGGTAGATAATACGATGATCCAGGGAGAAGAGTGTTTCCCCTACATCTATTTCCCCAGAGCTTTGTAAATAGAAAGAAATGTGAGCGACGATTAGTTATTTGAGGAACCAGGCCCCTGGCAGCCGTGCGCACGCTGTATTCACAGTACCGTCCACGAGTCCAGTTCAGTGCGTTTTCCACGTGAACAGTGTCTTCACCTAATCAGGATTCAGGGGGATAGTGTGTGTCACCTAATTGCAGCCGTGGAGTCTGATGTAATTGTTCGAAGAACTGTGGTTCTTCTCAAAGGCTAGGAGGAGCAGGACAATTATTTACAGGGTGACGCCCCTGCAACAGAGACAGGTATTTGTAAGAGGTGTTAGGAAAGGACAGAGGCGCGGCACCTGGCTACCTCTAGCTCGGTAAAACATGCAGGAAATAACAGCTGCAGAGTGTCCCCTCTTTCAGCGGGTTCTCTTAGCCAGGGCTCTGATACCGTGGCTGGACTGGGTCGGTGCTTCTCTCCCTCACTGCGACATGATAAAACAATGTGTTTGGTCTTTGTCTCCTGGGCCAGAGCTCCTAAAACCCTTGGAATTCCCTGAGTGATACAGGAGGGTCTTTTGTTATTCACAAGGCACCCCTTTCCAACACACCTGAGTCTACGCTACTGGGACACCCTGGATGTGTGGGGGGGCCTATGAGGCCTCAGGATGAGGGCTGGTCCCCAGAAAGACTAAACCTGTGATTAGAGGGTGGTAACTTTCACCCTGTCCAGAGAAGGGAAGCTGACACTGAAGTCTATAAAAACCCTTGAACAATGACACTTGGGGAGGCTCCAGCTTCCAGGTCGCCCTGTGTGTCTCTTCCGTTTCTCTGTTCCTGGGTTGTGTCCTTTATAATAAACTGGTAGTAGTGAAGTCAAGTGCTTTCCTGAGTTCTGTGAGTCCTTCTAGAGAATCATAGAACTTAGCACATTAACTGCCGTGTGCGTTGTACCTAACTCACGCTGGTTTTGAGCCCGGGGCCTTGTGAAGCATATGTAACTCACACATCTCTTCACCTTGGGAGCCATGAGAACTATTTTTCAAGTTGCATATAACTTGTGCACAGAAAACAATAAAAAATAACAAATTTTTCATTAAATTGAAAAAGATCATTTTGTTTTTGAAGTTTTTATTCTATTTTTGTAATAAAACAAGTAAAAATTTTTTTCTTCTAGTGTGGCAGTCCATGTGTTAAGGAGGGATTTGTGGAAATACTCAAATTTATGGCCAGTTGGTCAGAAGTACAGGTCATCTCTGGGACTTAAAGTGGGGGTGGTCCTGCGGGATGAACCCTTAACCTGCG